>APFE030924270.1:0-36813 GCA_000404065.3 Pinus taeda
GCTCAATACCATGGTCCAAAACCATAACAAACCAATACCATCAACTTCGAAACTAGGGATCAACACATTCGTCGAGATGCCATGGTCCAAAACCATAGGCACAACTTTCAAGGAATAACCGCCACGGACCAAAGATAAGTTTTCCACATATACGCGCTTTTACTGAAGCAAACCTGCGTGTATACGCGGATTCTCTTTGATAAACCTGCGTATATCTCTTTCTTGTCCTGCTGTACTGAGATCTGTTCTCTGATTAAGTTGCCATCACCTGTACCAACCTCTGAGCACCTGTACCAACCTCTGAGTGAGTTGCCATCAAGGACAACACTTGAAACATAATGCCAACAATCTCCCCCTTTGGACTTGATGGCAACCACCACACCAAGTCACTCTCCCCCTTTGACATCAAGGGCAAAGGGCGGACCAAGATATTCGCTTCCTTGGTATACCTTCTGCTATCCATACTCCCCCTGACTATCTGCTGAAGTCTCTGAATGAGCTCCCCCTTTGTATATGCCAAGATGTATCAATCCATCCATGCTCCCCCTGAGAAAAAGAAAGATTTAGGACCAGCACTTCATCCAAAATCATTCATCATATATGATCTGCATCATAAGCATCAGCATCTAAACCTATAATACCGTTCCTTTGATCAACCAACAGGATGTATCATAAGCATCATCACCAAGAAATTCTAACCATAATGCCAACAATGCATTATTTGAAGTATATGCTCCCCCTGAACCTGTGCTATGCCATCATCAAAACAGTGACTGAACCATATCAGACACCTGTACTGCTGCTTTCTTTCATACCATCATATACGCGACTCTGCAGCATCTAACTCGCGTATATATGCGATTTGTCTTCATGAAATCCGCGTATTAGATTTGGAACACTGATGTTCCACACTTCCAGCTTCCTCTGTCATGTCTGTGTACTCTGCTATGCCACACCTTTCTGGCTGTACTTCCTTCTTCTTCCATATCTTCAAGCGTGAGGATGTTTTCCTCTTTTGGTTTGGTGTCCACAATCTTTTCTTGCATTCCTTCGCTATGTGTCCAAGTTTGTAACATGCATAACATCTTACATGTCTCATATTCCTTCTATAGCAATCAACAGCCTTGTGACCAAACATATTGCAAGAAAAGCAATATCCCTGAAAGTACCTGGGACGCGATGATCTTTCTGTGTGGTCAAGAGCCCTTCTTCTTCTACATCTAGCTGCAACATGCCCATGATTATGACATACATAACATTCAACTTTATTCATAGGAGGAGTAAAAGATTTTCTTTGAAGAAATCCTTTCCTTGGTTGATGATCCTTGTTGACCATTTCAGATTTTGCATTAGAGTCCCTTGTCTTACTTTGTGAACTAGATTCACCTTCAATAGACTCATGAAAACCAAGACCAGTTTTGATAGCAGGAGACCATTGACTATTAAGAATATCATCCAAAATCTTAGTACTATCTTGAAAACGCAATAGTTTATCCTTTTCTTCTAATTTACTTTTCATGATGTTTACCTCAACTTGATGTTGTTCTTCCTTTTCCAGACATTGCTTCTTCAAAGTTTCTTCAGACTTTCTTCCTTCTTCCACTTGTTGCCTTAGTTTGAGGATCTCATTTTCTTGCTCTTCATTCAGCACTTGCAGCATTTGACGAACTCTGAAGGCACATTCCAGCTGAACCTTTAAGCTGATAATTTCTTCTCTGAGAGCACTCTCCCTTTTGCTAGGTAGGTCTATGACTTCATCTGATGCTTCATTTGCTTGTCCATCTTCAATCTGAGGTGATTCAGAATCTGAATACTTACTTTCATTCCCCGGCAGGGTGTCATTGTTCCTTTGAGCTGTCTTCTTCTTTTGACGTGCTTTCTTTCCCATTGTTCTATGGATCTCCTTCAAGCGATCAAGCTTCTACCAAAGGACCTGCTCCGATACCAATTGTTGGAAATAATACTGAGAGGGGGGGTGAATCAGTATTATCAGATCAGATAAAACTTTTCAATTTCATACTCAAATTCATATACGCTACTTCAATTAAGGATATCCGCGTATATACGCGACTGTGTTAAATGCAACCAGTGTACATGCAGTAATCTTATGATTCAATTAACTTATCTTCAGTAAATGCATCAGAACATTATTAACCATATTGACAGTGATCAGGTGCAGTAAACAGAACAAATCATCACACATAAAGAGCACAAATGAACACCATGATATAAGGTGGAAACCCAATGTGGGTGAAAACCACCTGCTGCAATTTGTTTCTATCTTCCATTAATAAGAAACTTCTTTTACAATGTACTGGTGCAGTCCTTTACCAGTACGCAGGTTTCTACCTGCAGAAGGCTACAACCTTCTTAGCTCTTGTACTAGCCGTTCCATTTACTAGTACGTAGGTGCTGATCTACTGAAGGCTCCAACCTTCACTCGTTTTCCAGCTGCTCCTGGAAGGGAGCTACAACCGCCTTGGCTCTTGTACTGGCCAATATGTTTACCAGTACGTAGGTGCCGGCCTACAATCATCCAGGGACCACGTTTCATACATTTTCATACTGGATCCATAAAGCAATCACCATTGCAATACAATCAATCTCTGAATCACCGAATACTGAAACGCTGTCACAGAACACAACCAGAGCCCACAACTCTGCAACGACCACTAGAATCAACAGGAACCTGAAACACCAGATCTCATAATGTATACGCTACTTTGACGAACCTAACCGGTGTGTATACGCCCTTTTACCAAGGACAACCCGCATACAGATCTGCAAATTCAACCTCATAACCTTGCAGCTATTTCAGACATCAGAACATACGCAAATCATAACATTCATAAACATGCGTCAATAGATCTAGTCTATCCATACTCAACCCATATAAAGATAATCATTCCAAGCCTTGAGATCTCAATCCATCATTCATCATCCTTCACATGAGTGCCTCCTTGGTTCAGATCAAGCAAGACATCACCAACCCATAACCAGCATCTGGATCTCACACTTTATCAGATCTTCATCACTTGCTCCCTCTTGCACCAATTCTTGGCCTAATGATCTTCTCCTTATATAGCCTTAGGCCTTGCTCAATACCATGGTCCAAAACCATAACAAACCAATACCATCAACTTCGAAACTAGGGATCAACACTTTCGTCGAGACGCCATGGTCCAAAACCATAGGCACAACTTCCAAGGAATAACCGCCACGGACCAAAGATAAGTTTTCCACATATACGCGCTTTTACTGAAGCAAACCTGCGTGTATACGCGGATTCTCTTTGATAAACCTGCGTATATCTCTTTCTTGTCCTGTTGTACTGAGATCTGTCCTCTGATTAAGTTGCCATCACCTGTACCAACCTCTGAGCACCTGTACCAACCTCTGAGTGAGTTGCCATCAAGGACAACACTTGAAACATAATGCCAACACATAGCAATGAGACATAAGCAATTAGTAATGTCACATTTGAACATAAACATTTAGGAATGTTCTAATGCAACATAAACATATTATCTACCTTTGAGTACTCTAAAATGACATGATCACTTTATCAACCAAAGTTAACCATATTCAATTAAATTCAAGTATAATAAACCATATTTAAATATGGTGAGCCATAATCAAATATGGTAAACTAAAGTCAACCATGATTAGCGATATTCAGCCATATTTTCCCATTGTTAAATATGTTCAATGATAAATTCAAATGTGGTCAACCATACTCACCCATGGCTAATCATGGTCAACCATAATCAATCATGGTCGCCCATAAATAAACATAGTTAACCACAATCACACATAGTTATCCTTAGTTAAACATAGGAAATCATATTCAAACATGGAAAACCATATTCATACATAATGAACCCTCACCAACCATAATAAATCATATTTAACCATGATTAAATTGTGTCCAATGATGGTCAATTATCACAATGTCACATAACCTTTGAGGAATTTCATAATCCAACATAACCCTTGAGGAACGTTGTAAGGAAACATAACCTTTAATGTATGTCACATTGCAACATAACCCTTAATGAAAGTCATAATGTGATGTAACCATTAAGGAACGTTGAAGTTAACTAAGATTAATGTCATAATGAAACACAACCATTGAGGAACATAGAAATTCGACATAAGTTAACAATGGTGAATTTCATAGAGTGAAATATCCACTAAAGAATGCAACACTAACCCTTAATGAAAGTTGCAATATGAAAACTATTATTGAGCATCACAATGTGATACGACCATTAATAAATATTCTAACGTGACATAATAATTGATTAATGTCAAAGTGAAAAATAATTGTTGAGGATGCCATAATGAAACATAACCATTGATGAATGTAATAATGTGATGTACCATTGGTAATATATCATAAAAACAATCTAAGTTGAATGTCTCAGTGTAACATAAGTATTAAGGAATGTCGTAGTCTAACATAACCCTTTAATAATTTCACAACAAAACATAACCCTTGATGTAAGTCATGATGCAACGTAACCATATTATTTACCTTTGAGTATCATAATATGACATAATCATATTTTAAACCATGGTTAGCCAAATTCAACCATTGATGAGCGCAACCAACAACAATCAAACATTGTTAAATGAATCAATAATTATCAACCATAATTAGTAATAGTCAAACATGGTCAATCATTTCTAGCCATAGTGAAACATAGTCAACCATGGTCACCAAAACCCAACTTTGTTCAAACATGGAAAGCCATAGTCAAACATGCTTAATCATATTTAAATATGATCATACTTGGCTAAGCATAGTGAACCATAACTACCATGGTCAAACTATGGTCCACCATAGTACAACTTGGTCACCAATCGTCAAGCCATAATCAATTATGGTTAACCATGGTCAATCATCGCCAACAATAGTGAGATATGGTCACACACATTTAAACATGACCAAGCATGGTCAAATAGAGTCATCCATAGGCAACCAAAGGCAACCATATACAAACCTTGGTTAACCATGATTAACTATAGTCAACCATATTTAGTTGTAGTCAAACATGATCATTCTTAGTAAACCATATTGAGGCATGGCCAATAATGGCCAACTATAAACAACCAGTCCAAAACATGGTAAAAAATAACTAATCATGATTAATGTAGTGAATCATGATCAAGTATCACAGATATTTTAATATTTATTGATATTGACATTTTAATTTAGAAATTTACTATTCTTACCCATCTATGGCATTGATCAATAACACAACTACATAATTAAAGATAATTGATATGCATTAGCTATTCTATTCTCCACTCTTTTTAAATTAATGACATTCATCCATGTTTATTAACAATTTTTAATTTAATAATCATGCTAATATGAAATAATATACAATAAAATATACTCTAATAATGCCATTACGCTAGAACAATATTACACTAGATATATTGATTAAAAGTCTAAATGAATTTTATTAATTTATATTTCGTGGATAGGCGTATATATATGAATATTAGATGGAAGGAGGTTTGTCGACCTTTTTTTAATTGAGGGCCTAAATTGATTCTCAAGGGAATATGATCAACATATGCTTTTGTTTAATGTTTATCAATAGACTGTAGTGTATTACAGAGTTTGTTAGGTTGAATAAATGGTCTATTACCTCTAATAAATTTAGAAACTTAGATTCGTGCCACGTGGCTCCCCATCCACCAATTTCCTAGGGATATGAGATTATTCCAATTCTAATAAGTTCCTCCATGTTGAGATTATTCCAATTCTAATAATTTCCTCATTCTTATTTATAACATTCATTTGTATATTAGCAAAGTGGTCCATTACTTTAAATAAATTTAAAAAAATCAATTATACCACGTGGCTCCCCACACACCAATTTCCTAGGGATTTGAGATTATTCCAATTCTAATAAGTTCCTCATTATTATTTATAACATTTATTTATATATAAACAAAGTTCATTTAGCAAAATGGTCCATTACTTTTAATAAATTAAAAAAATTAGGTTAATGTCACTTGGCTCCTCACACCAATTTCCTAGGGATTTGAGATTATTCCAATTCTAATAAGTTCCTCATTATTATTTATAACATTCATTTATGTATAAGCAAATTTTATTTAGCAAAATGGTCAATTAATTTTAATAAATTTTAAAATTATATTTGTGCCATGTGTTTCCCCACCCACCAATTTCCTAGGAATATGAGATTATTCAAATTCTAATAATTTCCTCCATGTTGATATTATTCCAATTCTAATAAGTTCCTCGTTATTTTTTATAACATTCATTTATATATAAGAAAATTTTATTTAGCAAAATGGTCCATTACTTTTAATAAATTTAAAAAATTATATTAGTGCCACGTATGAAGTAAAAATATTAAATAAGTTTTTTTTTTTAATTATCAATTTTTGAATATATCATACATTAAAATATTGTAAATTTATCAGATTTAAAATTCCGTCAATTAATGTTTCACATGTTATATTTTTTAAAAATTTAATATATTCAAATGAAATTATAGTAAATGAATTTATGAATTTACAAATGCTTATTTTGTTTCATTTTATTTTATATGAATTTATTTTTGAAAAATTCATTATCTATTATTCATTTGTTTTTAATATTTTTCACTATATTTTGATTTTTTTTTCATAAAAAAACCATAAAATAATAATTTATAGGGTTTATTAATCTAAGCCTTCATATTCCTAATGTATAAATTGATCAATTACTTTTAATAGATTTAAAAAATTAGATTTGTGCCACATGCCTCCCCACCCACCAATTTCCTAGGGATTTGATATTTTTCCAATTCTAATAAGTTCCTCCATGTTAAGATTATTCCAATTCTAATATGTTCTCCATGTTAAGATTATTCCAATTCTAATAAGTTCCTCATTATTATTTATAACATTCATTTATGTATAAGCAAATTTTATTTAACAAAATGATCCATTACTTTTAATAAATCTGAAAAATTATATTCATGCCACGTGGCTCCCCACTGAGCAATTTTCTAGGGATTTGAGATTATTCCAATTCTAATAAGTTCCTCATTATTATTTATAACATTCATTTATATATAAGAAAATTTTATGTAGCAAAATGATCCATTACTTTAATAAATTTAAAATGTAAGATTTTGCAACGTATGAAGTAAAAATATAAAATTAGGTTTTTTGTTTGTTTGTTTTTTTAATTATCAGAAATATATCATACATTAAAAATTTGTAAATTTATAGGTTTAAAATTCCATCAATAATGTTTCATATGATATATTTTTTAAAAATTTAATATATTCAAATAACATTATAGTAAATGAATTTATGAATTTACAAAATCTTGTTTTGTTTCATTTTATTTTATACGAATTTATTTTTGAAAAATTCACTATCTATTATTCATTTGTTTTTAAGATTTTGCACTATATTTTGATTTTTTTCATTAAAAAAGTCTATAAAATAATAATTATAAGGTTTATTAATCTAAGACTTCATATTCCTAGGGTACAATAGTATTCATAGGTTTTATAATATTAATATTTAGGTTTAATATAAATCCATTGGGTTTATAATCATGGCCAACCATGGCCCAACATCACATTGCGATAAAGATTTTCTGCATATGAAATCAACCAATGTTGCATTGTGACAAGCTGATGGCCTCCTGCCGTTAACAAAATATCTCTGTCGAAATGACCTGCGTCTGGACGAACTTTATGGTTGACTTTAATGTTTGTACGCTCCTCGAAAATGGTTTTAGGGTTTTTGGAAAGGTCTTGACCGGTTGCTGCCCACACTTGCCGGTTCTCTTCACACCAACCCGACTTTTGCCAACTCTTACTCCGTCATTTCGTCATTTTCGTTGTTCTGCCGCGCCGAAAGCTTGCTCTGTCTGTGGGGGAACTCTGGTTATCTATTGCTCTGGTTCGAATACTGACTCTGTGGCTATCTCTCGTCTTCGACAGTTATGGGAGGTGAGATCTTGACGGCCTGTGAAGGCAAATTTGGCTCTGCACGATAACAACCTGTTAACTGTATGTTTGTCTGATTATTTTTTTGATGTCAATACTATTCCAATCTGGTTAATCGATGATTTCTTTCCATGACAGGTCTTTTCTCCAAGTTCTGTGCTTCGTGCCTACTGTGCAGGTAAGGAATGGTTCCTTGTTATCGTATTTCCGCCCTTCTCCTTCAGATTCTAACCACCTCTGCCACTGGTCTTTCAGGGTTTTGTTCTTGTATTGGTATTCTTCTCGGCTCCCAGGGTTTCTGGTAAGACTTCTTGTCCCCTCCGGTTTTGCTTTCAACTTTAAACGCTTATATATATAATTATACAGGCCTCTAACCCGTTTTGGTTTGGTTGCAGGTGAGTCCAGGTGGTTGACCCGTGCTCGAGGTGTTCCTCGCTCACTGAACAGCTTCTCCTCTCGGCTCTTACGGGTAGCGTCTTCACATATATGACTGTAGTTATTTGTAGGTTGATTTTGGTTCTAGGGTAGTTCGCCTTTTCTATGGAACAATAGGATGCTCTATTTTCTGTGTAATGATTTCTCTTTGGCTCTGTTCGTAGCCTCGTCCTTACTTCTGTAACATTATTGTTGGACTCTTTTTTTTCAAACCCTTGTTGGGTTTTTTTTCTAAGGGCTTTTAAGCCATCACACTGTATCGAGTTGTCTGGTTATGTTTTTAAAGGTTCAGGGTTTCGAACCCTCCTCCTGTCACTTTCTGTTGCTCAGCTATTCAAAACCCTAGGGTTTATCCAAACCCTTATCTGTTGGTCCCGTTGATGGCTATGGCTGTAACTATTTTGGCTTCTAGTTGTATATATGTTGCTCGAAACTCTGTTCCGTTGATGGCTATGGCTGTAGCTGATTTGATTTCTAATTATACATATGTTACTCGAAACTCTGTTCGAATCTCTGACTTTTTAATGACAATTTCATTCGGCAAGGAAAAATGAATGTTTTGGGCTGTGTTAATTTTGATTAAAAATGTATGAAAGGGACGTTTCGATTGCATATGTATTCATTCTGGCATTAGCTATATTTTCAATTGCAACATATAACTAGGTTTCGTTTTACCTGGAATTGTGAATGTTTGCCCAACCCTCGTTCTATCTGTCTTTGATATTTAAATGTTGGCTCTGCACTGTGCATTAGCCTCGCTCTAGCTGTAAATTATCTGCATTGGCATTCTCATTCTCTTGCCTGTAGGTGGTAGTTGCAATTCTGTGTTTTTCGTTCTTCTTGTTCGGTTCTTCCTGTTGGTCCTCTGTTTTGCTATTCTCACTTCAATTATTACACAGAAATTTATTATAATGCATGCACGTTAGTATTACAGTGATGATATAATATCATTTGAGATTGAATGATGAAAAAAAATTAATTTGTAGAATGACTGTATATCTTTCCTTTCTCTGTTTGAGGAATCCCGTACAATGATTATTTTTCTGTTTTTAAAAGACTCCTGAACCAGTACAGTTCTGTTCAAGAACTACCCTAACAGATTTGTAACAGTGTTTCAGTTTCTAACTATCCTAACTAATAAAACTAGTAAAGAGTCTAATTAACTAATAACAGGAAATAGTTAACTGACAATCTATTTTGCTGTTTAGAATTTCTATTTGAAAAAGAAACAGTTCCTAATTCTAATTGACCTTCTGGAAAAAAAAATTAAAACAAGTAAAATAAACTAAACAATAATTGACAAGTTGACACTTGTCCAGTACTGTAAATACGACTGTGTGTTTTGGTCTCTTCATGAGACTGTCAACCACTTTGTGTCTCCTAAGAGCTGGATGCTCCTGCATCAGGCTCCCGGGGTGGCAAAAAGTCATGGCTCCGTTCCATGAGGTCGTCAACAGAATAGCCTGCCTTTTGTATTTGCGTCTCGTTAAGCCATGACCTGTCCTCTATTGGACGGTTCTTCCATTTTACCAAATATCGCAAATACTCCTTCCTGCGTGTGCGCTTAGCTACCTGTGTGTCCAGAATCCCTTCGATCTCAACGGGTGGTGCCATCGACATCTGTCTCGTCCATGAATCTCCTTCATATTTGGTGTCCCGCGGTGGCTCTGTTGCTGCATTATCTGCTGAACCTGCGACATAAGGAAACAGATCTGCCACGTTAAAAATAGGGGAAATACCAATCCCTGGTGGCAACTGTAACTCATAGGCGTTCGCAAAAAATTTGCGAATGATCTTGCAGGGACCGATTTTCTTGAATTTCAGCTTGTTGTACTCTCGCTTTGGAAACCGTTCCTTACGTAAGTACGCAAGGACTTCATCTCCGACATTAAACTGAACTTCCCGACGTTTTGTATCAGCTCACTGCTTGTACCTCTGACTGCTGTCCTGTAATTTCAGTTTAACCTGTTCATGCAATTTGCTCATAGCTTGGGCGAAATCTTCCCCATCAGCTTCCGTTTCTCAAGTTTCCCCAAATCTCGTAACTCATGCACTCCTCGCGGATGCATGCCGTAAAGAATCTGGAACGGACTGCATCTTGTGCTGCGGTTAGGGGAATCGTTGTATGCGAATTCCGCCTGTGCAAGTACATGGTCCCAAGTCCAGGAATTCTCACCTGTTAGACTTCTAAGCAAATTTCCCAGACTTCGGTTCACTACCTCCGTCTGTCCGTCCGTCTGCGGATGATAAGCGGAGCTGAACTGAAACTGAGTATTTAACTTTTTCCACAGAGTTCTCCAAAAATGACCAGTGAACTTTACATCTCTGTCAGAGATAATGGATCGCGGAAGTCCATGCAACCGCACAATCTCTGTAAAGAAAAGATGTGCTATGTAAGTAGCATCGCTGGTTTTCCTGCATGGTACAAAGTGTGCCATCTTCAAAAATCGGTCTACTACAACCATTACTGAATCAAAGCCTCGTTGTGTCTTCGGCAAACCCAACACAAAATCCATACTAAATGAATCCCATGGCCGACTAGGAATGGGCAATGGCATATAAAGTCCAGTGTTCTGACTGTGACCTTTTGCCAATTGACAAATTTTACACCTAGTCACATACCTCTGCACGTCCCGCTGCAACTTAGGCCAAAAATAAAAATGTTGTACCTAAGCAATTGTTTTGTCAATTCCAAAGTGTCCTGCCAGGCCTCCACTGTGTTTCTCCTGTATGATGTTTTCCCGCATAGAACAGTTGGGAATGCATAACTGCCCTCCTTTAAACAGCAATCCTTCCTGTAGGTTATAGTCTAGCCATTTGCTGTCATTTCGTAACAGCGGGTTTTGGCAGGCCTCATAGGCCTCCATAAACTCGGTGTCGGTCGGATACAGCTCTTTCAGATGCTCAAAGCCTAAAATCTGCATCGTGCTCTCCTGTAAAAGCAATGTTCTCCTACTAAGTGCATCTGCTACCTTATTTGATTGCCCACTAATGTGTTTTAGTACGAATGTGAAACTTTTCAAGTACTCAACCCAAGCTGCATGCTTATGGTTCAATTTATGCTGTTGCATAATGTACTGTAACGCAGAATTATCAGAAAATAAAATAAATTCGTTACCCAATAAATAATGTCGCCAATGTTTCAAAGCCTGCACAATGGCGTAAAACTCCTTGTCATAGGTCGAGTACTTCTGTCTGCTCTCATTTAGTTTTTCACTAAAATAAGCAACTGGTTTGTCCTCTTGGCTAAGAACTGCCCCAATGGCTGTACCACTGGCATCGCAACGAACTTGAAAAAGTTTGTTGAAATCCGGCAGTCTCAACACTGGTCTTTCAGTAATCTTTTTTTTCAAGATCTGAAAACTGTGTTCTGCTGCTTCATTCCAGTAAAATGGCTGATTTACTTTCTTAATCGTATCCAACATTGGTGCGCAAATCTCGTTGAAATTTCTGATGAACTTCCTGTAAAAACTGGCAAGTCCATGGAAACTTCGAACTTCAAATAAACTTTTCGGAGAAGGCCAACTAACTATAGCTGTCACCTTTTCTGGGTCCATTTTTAATTCATTCTCCGCAATAACAAAACCCAGATACACTAGTTCTCGCTGAAAAAAGGTACATTTCTTCAAATTAATTAATAGCTTGTTCTGCTGTAATTTTCTCAACACACTCTGCAAATGTCTGAAATGCTCCTCCTTAGTCTTACTAAAAATCAGAATATCGTCCAAGTAAACTATTACAAACTTACCGTTAAATTCTTTCAGCACTTCGTTCATCAGACGCATGAACGTGCTGGGAGCGTTACTCAGACCAAACGGCATTACTAGCCACTCGTATAAGCCTTCGTTTGTGTTGAAAGCGGTTTTCCATTCATCTCCTTCACGAATCCGGATCTGGTGATATCCACTCTTCAAGTCAATCTTCGAAAAATAAGCCGCTCCACTCAGACAATCCATCATATCGTCCATCCTAGGTAAGGGAAACCTGTACCTAATAGTAATTTTGTTAATAGCCCTAGAATCCGTACACATTCTCCACTCTCCTCCTTTCTTTGGAGCCAAAACAGTAGGTACTGCGCATGGGCTCATGCTTTCCCGAATCAAACCTTTGTCCAACAACTCCTGGACCTGTTTTCTAATTTCTTCATGTTCTTTAGGACTCATGCGGTAAGCTGCTTTATTTAGCAGGCTTGCCCCTGGTATAAAGTCAATGCAGTGACTAATACCTCTCCGAGGTGGCAACTCATCTGGAAGATCATCCACCACAATGTCTTCAAAATCCTGCAGCAACCTCTGAACTTCTTCTGGTAAATCTGAAACTTGTGTGTGGAGTACCACTGCCTTTGGTCTCCTTATGATAGCAAAATTTATCTCGTTGTCCTCAATCTGTTTTATGAATTCTTTTCCACCTAACAACAGCGCTTTCACTCCACTAGCTTCTGTTGTATTTTCCTCCTTGATGGGTACAAGCGTATGCTTGATCCCATCTTTCACGAACTTATAGAAGTTAGTTTTCCCATCATGAACTGCACTTCTGTCAAACTGCCAAGGTCATCCTAACAGTAAATGACAGACATCCATTGGCATGACATCGCAAAGGATCTTGTCCTTATACTTACCAATCTGAAACTCAACCTCACATTGTTCATCAACTAACAGTTGATGCCCCTTCTGCAGTCACGACACTTTGTAGGGAGTGGGATGTTTTAACTTCTTTAATCTCAGCTTCTCTACCATCTCCACAGCTACCAAATTATCGGTACTCCCATTGTCAATGATCAACTTACAGCACTTACCTCGTGACTTGCAAACAGTGCGAAAAAAAGCCTTTCGCTGATCTGGCTCTGCAACTTGTTTTGCTGGTTTTAACAGCACTTTATTTAACACCAAGGCTTCACCTGTCTTTGGTGTATTTTCTGCTTCTTGAGGTGTCTCCTCAACACCCTCCGGCTGAGCAACATAGGTTCCTCTCCCACCTGCTAGTTCACCTTCAGGACAGTCATATGACTTGTGTCCCATTTTGTGACAACGATAACACTGGACAGTTCCCCTGCCTCGACCAAATCCTCGCCCTCGCTGAGCTGGTCGTCCGTCCCTATTGCTGTTGTCCTTATCTGTTGTGCCAGCAGATTTGGAACTGCTGCCCTCCTCACTTGGGCTTGCACCCCTTCCTCTGCCATAAACCTTGCCTTTTCCCCTGCCAGAACCACCTCCTCTCTTGGTGTTCTGTTTTCTGTTTATTTTCTCCTCTGCCTTCAGTGCGAACTAATAGGCTTCATCCAATGTTTGAGGTGAAAGAATACCAATTTCGTCCAAAATCTCCCCACTCAAGCCATTTACAAATCTGGCTATCTTTTCTGAGGTATCTTCCACATACCCTGCTCGCAAAATTCAATTTATAAAATTCCTCTGTAAACTCCCTAACAGTCATTCCTCTTTGCTTCAGGTTCTGTACCTGCCTGTACAACATGATCTGATAATCTTTCGGTAGGAACTTCTCCTTCAGTTTTGCCTCCATTCTGGCCCACTTCTTGATAGGTTGTTTGTGGAGTCTTCTTCTTTCTGCCTGAACGTTGTCCCACCATAAGGACGCATGTCCTTTCGGCTTGGTGGCGGAAAACTTTACTTGTTTGTCCTCACTGGTTTCCTCAAACTCAAAAAAAATTATTGACTTCACTCAGCCAATCTAATAACACATCTGCAGACAAACTCCCGTCATAAGTAGGTAACTCATGCCTTGGCTTATGACTCGACAGCAAAACTGACTTCAACAATTTAAGTTCCGGTGTCACTCCTTCGAACTCATCCTCTGGTTCAACTATTTCTTCATCACTGTCGTCTACTGGATTTCTTCTTCCCCCAGCCTCCACGACTGCCAATCTTTCATGCAAGACTCGAATCTCCTCTCGAAGTTCATCATCCACTACCCTACGGACTATTCGTCCTCTTCCTCTTCCTCTTCCTCTTCCTCTTCCTTCACCTTCTACCTGTTCCACCACTTGTTCTTGCACCTGTTCCATTAGTTCTAACTCCAGAAACTAGCTCTGATACCACTTATGATGGCCTCCCGCCGTTAACAAAATATCTTTGTCGAAATGACCTGCGTCCGGATGAACTTTATGGTTGACTTTAATGTTTGTACGCTCCTCGAAAATGGTTTTAGGGTTTCTGGAAAGGTCTTGACCGGTTGCCGCCCACACTTGCCGGTTCTCTTCACACCAACCCAACTTTTGCCAACTCTTACTCCGTCATTTCGTCATTTACGTTGTTCTGCCGCGCCGAAAGCTTGCTCTGTCTGTGGGGGAACTCTGGTTCTCTATTGCTCTGGTTCGAATACCAACTCTGTGGCTATCTCTGGTCTTCGACAGTTATGGGAGGTGAGATCTTGACGGCCTGTGAAGGCACATTTGGCTCTGCACGATAACAACCTGTTAACTGTATGTTTGTCTGATTATTTTTTTGATGTCAATACTATTCCAATCTGGTTAATCGATGATTTCTTTCCATGACAGGTCTTTTCTCCAAGTTCTGTGCTTCGTCCCTACTGTGCAGGTAAGGAATGGTTCCTTGTTATCGTATTTCCGCCCTTCTCCTTCAGATTCTAACCACCTCTGCCACTGGTCTTTCAGGGTTTTGTTCTTGTATTGGTATTCTTCTCGGCTCCCAGGGTTTCTGGTAAGACTTTTGGTCCCCTCCGGTTTTTCTTTCAACTTTAAACGCTTATATATATAATTATACAGGCCTCTAACCCATTTTGGTTTGGTTGCAGGTGAGTCCAGGTGGTTGACCCGTGCTCGAGGTGTTCCTCTCTCACTGAACAGCTTCTCCTCTCGGCTCTTACGGGTAGCGTCTTCACATATATGACTGTAGTTATTTGTAGGTTGATTTTGGTTCTAGGGTAGTTCGCCTTTTCTGTGGAACAATAGGATGCTCTGTTTTCTGTGTAATGATTTCTCTTTGGCTCTGTTTGTAGCCTCGTCCTTACTTCTGTAACATTATTGTTGGACTCTTTTTGTTCAAACCCTTGTTGGGTTTTTTTCTAAGGGCTTTTAAGCCATCACACTGTATCGAGTTGTCTGGTTATGTTTTTAAAGGTTCAGGGTTTCGAACCCTCCTCTTGTCACTTTTTGTTGCTCAGCTATTTAAAACCCTAGGGTTTATCCAAACCCTTATCTGTTGGTCCCGTTGATGGCTATGGCTGTAACTGTTTTGGCTTCTGGTTGTATATATGTTGCTCGAAACTCTGTTCCGTTGATGGCTATGGCTGTAGCTGATTTGATTTCTAATTATACATATGTTACTCGAAACTCTGTTCGAATCTCTGACTTTTTAATGACAATTTCATTCGGCAAGGAAAAATGAATGTTTTGGGTTGTGTTAATTTTGATTAACAATGTATGAAAGGGACGTTTCGATTGCATATGTATTCATTCCGGCATTAGCTATATTTTCAATTGCAACATATAACTAGGTTTCGTTTTGCCTGGAATTGTGAATGTTTGCCCAACCCTCGTTCTATCTGTCTTTGATATTTAAATGTTGGCTCTGCACTGTGCGTTAGCCTCGCTCTAGCTATAAATTATCTGCATTGGCATTCTCATTCTCTTGCCTGTAGGTGGTAGTTGCAACTCTGTGCTGTTCGTTCTTCTTGTTCGGTTCTTCCCGTTGGTCCTCTGTTTTGCTATTCTCACTTCAATTATTACACAGAAATTTATTATAATGCATGCACGTTAGTATTACAGTGACGATATAATATCATTTGAGATTGAATGATGAAAAATATTTAATTTGTAGAATGACTGTATATCTTTCCTTTCTCTGTTTGAGGAATCCCGTACAATGATTATTTTTCTGTTTTTAAAAGACCCCTGAACCAATACAGTTCTGTTCAAGAACTACCCTAACATATTTGTAACAGTCTTTCAGTTTCTAACTGTCCTAACTAATAAAACTAGTAAAGAGTCTAATTAACTAATAACAGGAAATAGTTAACTGAAAATCTATTTTGCTGTTTAGAATTTCTATTTGAAAAAGAAACAGTTCCTAATTCTAATTGACCTTCTGGAAAAAAAAAAATAAAACAAGTAAAATAAACTGAACAATAACTGACAAGTTGACACCTGTCCAGTACTTTAAATACGACTGTGTGTTCTGGTCTCTTCATGAGACTGTCAACCACTTTGTGTCTCCTCAGAGCTGGATGCTCCTGCATCACAAGCATTGTTTCAATATGAAAATAAATCATGTTTGAACATCGCATTGTGACAAAGATTGTCTCAACCATGTTCAACCATTATCACATTGCGATAAAGGTTGTCTCTTGGTCTGATGTCACATTGTCATAACCATGGTCATCCATGGTCAACCATAGTCCAACATCAGATTGTGACATTGACTGTCTCAATATGGAGATGAAACAGGGTCAACAATGGTATGAATATAATTTCTCAATATGAAAATCAATCACGATCAACCATATTCCAATTTCGCATTGTGGAAAATATTTATCATAGGTTTTATAATATTTATCTTATGGTTTATATTCTTTCTGTTTATAATATTTATCCCTTGGGTTTAATATTATTCCCTTGGGTTCATAATCCCTTAGTTTTATTATTCCCTTGAGTTTATATTATCAATTCATTAGGCTTTAGTATTAATCCCTTGGATTTATAATATCGATCCATTTAGGTTTTATATACCTTGCATTTATAATATTATTCCCTTGCGTTTAATATTATTCTCTTGGGTTTATAACACATTTGGGTTCAATCATGGTCAACCACGGTCAATCACATTGTGACAAATACTATCTCTTCGTCCAACATCACATTGTCACAACCATGGTCATCCATGGTCTAACATCACATTGTGTCAAATAATGTCTCAATATGGAGATCAACCATGGTCAACGATGGTCAGCCATTGCCCAACATTGCATTGTGACAAACATTGTCTCAATATGAAAATGAATCATGGTCAACCATATTCAGACGTCGCATTGTGACAAATATTTCTCTAAGGGTTTATATTCCTTGGGTTTATAATATTTATCCCTTGGGTTTAATATTATTCCCTTGGGTTTATCATTACCTTGGGTTTATAATATTTATCTTAGGGTTTAGATAACTTAGGTTTATAATATTAATCCCTTGGGATTAATATTATTCCATTGTGTTTATATTATCAATCTATTGGGGTTTTAATCACTTAGGTTTTTAGTATTAATCAATTAGGTTTATAATATTAGTCCCTTTAGGATTTATATACCTTGCATTTATAATGTTAATCCCTTGGGTTTAATATTATTCCCTTTGGGTTTAAAATTCTTTTAGGCTTTAGAATTAATCGATTGGCTTACTATTCCCTTTGGTTATAATATCAATCCCTTGGGTTTATTTTATTCATATTCCTAGGGTATAATATTATTCATAGGGTTATAATATTAATCCTAAGGTTTAATATAAATCCCTTGGGTTTAGAGTCTTGGTTATTCATGGTCAACAATGGTCCAATGTCACAATGTGCCAAAGGTTGTCTCAATATGAAAATCAACCATGATCAACCATGTTCCAACATCATATTGTGACAAACATCATCTCAGTATGAAAATCAATGATGGTAAATCATGGTCAACCATGTTTTTTGTAGGGTTTATTTATCTCAATATGAAAATCAATCATGGTCAACCATATTCCAATGTTGCATTGTGACAAATATTTATGTTAGGGTTTAAAATATTTATCTTAGGGTTCATATTCCTTGGGTTTATAATATTTATCTTAGGGTTTATAGACCTTGTGTTTATAATATTAATCCCCTAGGTTTAATATTATTCCCTCGTGTTTATATTATCAATCCGTTGGGTTTTTAGTAATAATCCCTTGTGTTTATAATATCAATCTCTTTAAGATTTATATACATTCCATTTATAATATCAATCCCTTGGTTTAATATTATTTCGTTGGGTTTAATATTATTTCGTTGGGTTTATATACCTTTGGGTTTGGTCAACCATGGTTAAAGATGGTCACATAGTGAGAAGGACTATCTCTTGGTCCAACATCACATTGTCACAACAATGGTCATCCATGGCCAACCATGGTCCAACGTCACATTGTGACAAAGATCATATCAATATGGAGATCAACCATGGTCAACCATTTTCCAACGTCGCATTGTGACAAACATTGTCTCAATATGAAAATCAATCATGGCCAACCAAATTCCAACATCCCATTGTGACAAATATTTATCTTAGGGTTTATATTCCTTGGGTTTATAATATTTATCCCTTGGGTTTAATATTATTCCCTTGGGTTTAATATTATTCCCTTGGGTTTATAATATTAATCCCTTGGGTTTAATATTATTCTGTTGGGTTTATATGATCAATCTGTTGAGTTTTTAATCTCTTAGGATTTTAATATTAATCCTTTGAGTTTATTATTCCCTTGGGTTTATAATACCAATCCCTTTAGGGTTTTTATAACTTGGATTTATAAGATTATTCCCTTTGGTTTTAGAAATAATCCCTTGGGTTTATTATTCCCTTCAATTCATAATATGAGTCCCTTGGGTTCATTTGGTTCATATTCCTAGGGTATAATATTATTCATAGGGTTTATCATATTAATCCTAGGTTTTAATATAAATCTCTTGGGTTTACAATCATGGTCATCCATGGTCAATGATGGTCCAATGTCACAATAATATGCCAAAGATTGTGTTAATTTAAAAATCAACCATGGTCCGATGTCACATTGTGACAAACATCGTCTGAGTATCAAATCCAATGATGGTATATCATGGTCAAGCATTTTTATTTTAGGGTTTATAATATTTATCTTATGGCTTTTATACCTTGGGCTTAATATTATTCCTTTGACATTCACAACTATATCAAGAGTGAAATCAATAGATGGTTTGCATATTTCATCGTCTTTTTATTTTCAACGTTATGAAAAGTGCTAGACAATGCGAGAAGGAATTGGTTGGAAAGTGTGAATGGTCGTGATCATTATCTTGTTGATTTGAATTAGTGTAGCTTTTGTCATCAATCTCAACGTGTTTTGGAAGATGCTAGCATTTAATAATTATGTTCTGGTGGAGTGTTTAAAGTTGAGTTTCCTACCAACCACATTTAAACTTTTTATTTTATTTTTATTAAATGTTTATTGCATAATTAACTTCTTGTATTTATAAATAATTATTATTAATTGTTGTTATTATCTCTATTATTTATTCTTATTAGTATACAGCAATATATAAAATTAATTTTAAATATAATATTAATTATTATAATATGTTTTATTTATATTATATTATTGGAATAACATTAATAACATTAATTCTTAATATTATTTATAATTGATATATGTGTTTGATATATGCCTATCATGTTTATCAATCACATTTATTAATGTAATTGTGTTAGTTATTAAATTTATAACAACAATTTGTAATTTTCTAAAATAACAATATTCATCCACATATTTTAATGAGTAAAAACTAGAATTTATCTAAATCATATAAAAATAAAATCTCCTAAAACATACAGTGCATTACGATAATTCTGTGATAAACCATATAACTTTCAAAAGTAATTTATTAGATCATTTTCATTTTCTAAATATAGTAAAGTAAATAATTAATTTTAAATATGAAGGAAAATCACATAGCCATAAAATCATATGCACAACAAATTAACTCACAGAACAATAAACTGGCGGAAAAGGCAGAGAGCCAACATGTGGTCTCTCATGCTCATGTAATTATCTCTTATTCAAATAATTTAATAATACATTTAAATACATGACAAAGTGTTTTTAAGATAGTGCGTCTATCTTAGACTCACTTGGTTGAAACATTTTCTCAACTTACACACTAATTTAGGAAAGCTAGTTGGGGAGAATCTCTCATCCAAAACTAGACTCCTTAGTTTGAGGAGTTCTCATGATTTTATTAATTTAATTTAATATTTGGATTTATTAATTGATTATTAAGAGAGTGAGGCTAACATTCCCCCCCTCAATGACAAATCCAAAACAATCAAGGAACCATCTTCCAAGTTCTCAAGTCAATCCTCAAAAATCGTTTGCCTGAAAAACCGCCAAAGCTGGATGCTGAAAAAACTCAAATATTAAGAGAACATGAATCATATGCATGTCTGATTCATCTCTGAATGTTGCTTGACAACTCCATCATGTGCCAAGCCACAAAAGGATCCAACTGTCCTTTGCTTGGAAACATCATCCGGTGTCCACTGACACAATTTGATGAATGCCCACTCACTGATGACTTTGAAAAACAACTCACTATTGTTTTTGTTGTGTTTTAAAAATTGCTCACTGCAGCTTTTGTTGTTGATGCCCACTAGCTGATTTGATGATGCCCACTCGCTACTTCGATGATGTTGTCAAGACTTTCAGTCTGACAACCACTTGTTAATTTCATTGACAGTTTCCCCCCTTTGTCAGCTGAAAGGAGAGACAATCATTTGCATTTGATATCTAAACTCCCCCCCTTCAGGTGTAGTATAGTTTCACTGTCATTTGACTGTTGTCTACAATATGTGTGAGTGAATTCGATTGTAAAACTTGTACAATCTTCTGGATGTGGATGAGCATTCCTAGGAATCAATCCATGAACAATTTATCTTCAATCTAGCTGACTATCGTTGGTTGCAGCGTTTCTCTAATGTATGATTGGACTTGCCACAATGGCTACAAGGATGGAGATCAAAACACTGATCTTCCAAATGACCGGTTCTTTGACAATGAGAACATTTCAGTTTGTCTGCAACTTGAGTTTGCATACATTTCTGTTTGTCTGCACTTTCAATTTGTGTGCATTGATGTTTGTCTGCAACTTGCGGAGAACTTGCTGAGGTGATATGTTCAAGTAATCTGGCACTCACGAACTGAATGGACTTTGAATAATCAGGGATATGTAAGTTGTCGTCATCTTCGACATATCGTAAGCCGCGTCGATTTTGATTACTTTGGATTTCTTCCCATGGCTTGATGATGGGTTTGGAAGAAAGTTACACTGGAACAACTTCAACACTTGAAGCTGGTTGGATGAGTGAGTTTGAATGATCAATTGTATCTGGAAAATACTTGGAAGCAACACGCTTCTCTTGCAACTCAATTCTCTGCAGTTGCGCTTCTAGTTGAAAGAACTCAATCATTTCATGTGCATGTTGAAGATGCACTTGAATGTCAGCAAGAGTGGTTTTGCTAATGTGCACCATGTCATCGGCTGATGATGTTATTAAATTGTGAAGAATTTGGGACAACTGAATGTGTGTTGCCATGTTGTCTGGCTTACTTTGAAGGCATGCTCGCTTGGTGTAGAGGTTGTGCTTGAAAATTGCGCACTTGAGTTGATCACTGAAATGACAGGTTGGCTTGTACTATTTGTTGATTGCTGATGCTTTAAACACTTGCTTGAATGTTGACTTGACGCTTGCTTGATGACGATCACTTTGCATGAAAGGAACTTTATGAATGATGTAATGAACTTTACATAGGCTCACTTGTTGTGCATTGAACTGTCGCACTTGATTTGGTTACTTGACACGCTCACTTGATCTTAGTGCACTTGCTGTAGACACATGCTTGTTTTGATGCTTACTTGAAGATTAGACGTCATGCTTGTTTGATGATGATTGCTTGCTTGATTATTTTATGAACACGCTCGCTTGCTTTATTGTTTTTACTTGAAATACTTGTTTGTTTGATTGTTTTTAATGACCTGCTTGCTTGTTGATGATTGTTGTACTTGCTTTAAACACATGTTGTCTTGAATTCTTGGGTGATTACTGCACTTAGTGATGCACTGAATGTGCTGAAAAATGATGGGTATCGAACACTGTCGAAAATTCACCCAAATGACAAATTATAAATCCAATGTTCAAGTAACAACTGACTTGACTTAATGATCCACTTTAACAAATAAAATGAGGGTGTCGGTTACAACCAAAAATGCACTTAAACAACGCAGTTAAAACATTGCAAGTGATATAGAAAGTGTTCATAATGTTGATGTCGATTGGACTTGAAATGCTTGAGTGTGTAGCTTCCTTAACTTGATGGCATGAATTAGCTATTGTAAAATGTTGCAAAAGATTTCTTTTATCAAGTCGATGATGTGACGCTTTGTGTTTATGAACTTAAGTGATTACAAGGGTGTTGATTTCAGGAGCTTGATCGAGCATGCTTATATTTAAGCATTTCTTATGACCATTTAGTTTTTGTAAATAAATGACAAAGAAAGCATTCATTAAACGTGACACAAACCATGTAAACACATTCACGACACAGAGTGTACCTATGATCCCCTTATTCAATTTCAGGCAGATCTAGGAAATGATCACCACAAAAAGATAAGTTTTTATTAACCTTCAAGATACATCATTATGATAATGTCTTTAGTGAGGCGTCTCAAGCACAAACTGAGAACTCCTTGGCATCAAGTTGTCTTCAAAAAACTACCTGTAGTGACTCAATCACTCTCAAAGTAAAAGATTACTTTGGATTACAATAATGTCTCACCTAAACAAATCCACTTATCGCTCCAAATTTACAAAAGATGCACCTTATGACTCCACAAAATCACTTATTACTCCAATATATAAAGAATTATAAATACTCCTTATCTCTCCAAAATGTACAAAAAAAATATCACTTTTTACTTCTCACTCCAAAATTTACAAAATTTACTATCCCTAACATTTACAAATAATCCTTACACCTTCTCACACCTTATTTCTCCAAAAAAATTTACTTTAATATCACTTTATAAAAAAGTGAAAACATCACTTCAAATCTTAAACACTCTACATTCATTTCGTAAATTTCGGATAAAAAAAAACGATCTGGATCTAAATAAAGTTTTTTTTTACCGTATGCTTTGAAAAACTCCACACATGCAACAATGCTTTAAAAAAACATAGAGATGTTTATTTATCCAATGAGCTGAGACATCAGTTAATCCAATGCAGAGACAATTCTTTGCTACTGGCCACTTAACAGATTTTGTCAACGCTTGTTGGCTTCTTCGGCACCTCCGAGGTAATGAGAAGACAACTTCTGGCTGAGGAGTAAGAGCAAGCCATCGAGATGGAAAGAACCCGGTTATCATAGTTACATTTACTCAACCAAGTCTCCAAAATCATAATGGCCAATAACACCATTTTGACTCAGGAGCAACATAACGATTTTGATGATTCCAAAGCAACAGATCAAGATCTCAAATGACTTTTCACTGATAGATCACTTCAGTTATCTGCTGGAAGTATTGAACAACGATTCCATGAGTGGAGAAAAGCCAAAGAATACCAACACAAGTGACCAAGACAACCATGGGCACAACCTTCCGGACAGTCCATTCACAACACCACGTGCATCATATACAGCCAACAACATATCAGCAACCACATAGCAACTCACTATTGGGTACCCACCATTAGCAATAAATTGACCCTACACAATGTATTATAATCATTATTGTCATTATACAATTACATGGATCCATTTATGAAGCTAGCACTGCATTTAAAAAAAGTCGTTGCAGTTGGAGAGACGACATTGCACTCATTCTGCTCCAACACATTCAAGTGGACACGTTGATCCCCATCTAGGGTTGGGACACACAGCTCCATATGAGGGGCCCAGCCAAAAAAAAAAATTCGCTTTGCCACATGGCAAACACGTTCAATACTCCATACCAGCATACATGGTAAAAAAAAATGTTGCTCGTCATAAACTGGTCATTGGTTTTGTCTCACAGATCCGCAAGCCCTCTGGGTGGCAATTTTCGATTTCAGTGGGTGAGATATGATATGATGTTCCTCTCTGACATCACTGAGCTAGGTCCATAAAACAAAACTTTGCTCTGATACCACATGAAGGGAAATCACACAGCCATAAAATCATATGCACAATAAATTAACTCATAGAACAATAAACTGACGAAAAAGGCAGAGAGCCATCATGTGGTCTCTCATGCTCATGTAATTCTCTCTTATTCAAATAATTTAATGATACATTAATAATTTAATGATACATTTAAATACGTGAGAAAGTGGTCTTAAAATAATGTGTCTATCTTAGTGTAACGAATAAAATATATAAATAATATTAATATAATGTAAAAGATAATAATCATAAATAATAGTTAGTTAAGCTAGTAATTAAGGTTGAAGAGGCATGTCTAATAAGACATGACTCTTTATGAAGAGACACTTGCTTGGTATATAAGCAAGCCTCTCGTTCTCATTTGTAATTCATACTCATTTTTTATTATTCACATATTTAATATATTATTTATATCCTTAATGGATAATTTCATATTCCAAGTCTTTTGGAGTAATTAATCTTTAGAAGGAACTTTGTTCGCTTCAGAGGAAGAGCGAACCGAGTGAATAGAGAGGAAGAGCAAAGGTGCGAACGGAGTGAATAGAGCACAAAAAAATTGAACCACATGCAGGGCTGAAAGTGTGACCCTAAGCAGGGTGATAGAGAACCAGCAAAACTGTGTGGCTTGTGTGGGGTTGTGGACTACTTGATTAGTGATGGAAGTATGCTGAAGCCATTAGCCTTCTCATGCTAGATGATAATTATAATATTGAGATTTTTTTTTAATATATTTAAATAAAAGGCTAGATGATAATGATAATGATGATAATGAAAAATTTTGTTGAATATATGCGCAAAAAAGGCTAGATGATAATGATAATACTGAGAAATTTTGTTGAAGTGATAATACTGAGAAATTTTGTTGAATATATGCAAAAAACTGAGAAATTTTGTTGAATATATGCACAAAAGTAGTAGAGATGATGATTTTTGTGAACTAATTTCATGCTGACTTTTTCCGGGCAACATTTTCATCTGAGGAATGCAATGCAGGCACCTCAAAAAATAATTTATGAGAGCAGCTTCCCGCTAATTATGTTTAAGGATGTTTTACTTTAGGGTTTAACTTGTAGTAGTAGATATCAAGTCATGGTCCCCACATAAATTACTTAATAAATATAATTCATGAGAGGAGCCACTAGATATGTTTCAAGATGTTTTAGTTTAGGGTTTCACTTGTAGTAGTAGATATCAATTCATAATCCCCACATAATTTTTTTTAACATTTATTAACGAGGTAATTACTAATTAGCAAAATTCTGAACAGAAACAAAACCAAGTAAACATACATTACTAACATTTATTAATGAGGTAATTAGCAAAATTCTGAAATGATATTGAAACAGAAACAAAACCAAGCAAAACAATGAGTATGGGTTGGATTGCCTAATGCCACAATGTGGGCCTGTTGAATTTTCAACGAGATGCATCGACTTCGAAATAATGGATCAATAAACAAAATAAGTCAGAAACTTATATTCAAACCCACCCTTCTCTGTCTTCCAAGGTGAAAGGCCCTCTCTGTTAAACAGAGCTAACTACAATTTTAATGCTAAGTGAAGCTAACAACCTCTTAACTTTACTAAGCTAACAACCTTTTTGTAAAAAGAGCTTCGGCGTAAATCACATAAGAACATTATTGTCGACGCGTTTCGAACCAACTAGTGTGGTTCATCGTCAGGACAAGTTGAAGAAACAGATCAGGCTTTAGCAATTTAAATAGGCTGAGCAGAGACTCCAACGGGCTACATAACAGCTATATTTGACTCTAGGACCAAGGCCATCAATAAATTTAATCTTATTATTATTATATTATTATTTTAATTCTAGAGATGAGAGAAATTAGGTAAGATTAATAAATTAGCGAATTATTTGTTTAAATAAATTAATGGTTATTTAAAACTTTGAATGGCTTCTTTTGAATGAATAATTTAAGTTATATAAATTAATAAATGAGTAATTTACGTTATATATATATTAATCTTACCTAATTTCTCTCATCTCTAGAAGTAAAATAATAATATAATAATAATAAGATTAAATTTATTGATGGCCTTGGTCCTAGAGTCAAATATAGCTGGTATGTAGCCGTTGGAGTCTCTGCTCAGCCTATTTAAATTGCTAAAGCCTGATCTGTTTCTTCAACTTGTCCTGACGATGAACCACACTAGTTGGTTCAAAAGGCGTCGACAATAATGTTCTTATGTGATTTACGCCGAAGCTCTTTTTACAAATATGATGGATCACAAAAGCCTCAATTCTACAAAAGCTAACAACATCTTAACTTTACTAGTGCTTTAAAAAAAAATGAAGCTAACGACCTCTTAACTTTACTAGTACTTTGGGAAAAAAATGAAAATTACTAGTACTTTGCGAAAAAAAATGAAAATGAAAATAGAAAATTGAAAGTGGAAGTAGAACTTCACTTCTAAGGTGAAAGTAAAGTAAAGCGATGTTAAACACACTTTCTGTTAAACACAACCTATTAACCTCCCGCAATTTTAATGCTAAGTGAAGCTACCAACCTTTTGAATTTACTAAGCTAACAATTTCTTAACTTTACTAGTACTTTGGGAAAAAAATGAAAATTAACTTTACTAGTACTTTGGGAAAAAAATGAAAATTACTAGTACTTTGGGAAAAATGAAAATGAAGATGAAAGTAGAAAATTGAAAGTGGAAGTAGAACTTCACTTCTAAGGTGAAAGTAAAATAAGTGAAAGGCACAGTGAAGCTACCAACCTTTTGAATTTACTAAGCTAACAATTTCTTAACTTTACTAGTACTTTGGGAAAAAAAATGAAAATTAACTTTCCTAGTACTTTGGGAAAAAAAATGAAAATTACTAGTACTTCGGGGAAAAATGAAAATGAAGATGAAAGTAGAAAATTGAAAGTGGAAGTAGAACTTCACTTCTAAGGTGAAAGTAAAATAAGTGAAAGGCACTTTCTGTTAAATACAACCAACTAATGCTAAGTGAAGCTACCAACCTTTTGAAATACAACCAACTGCAATTTTAATGCTAAGTGAAGCTACCAACCTTTTGAATTTTTGAATTTACTAAGCTAACAATTTCTTAACTTTACTAGTACCTTGGGAAAAAAATGAAAATTAACTTTACTAGTACTTTGGGAAAAAAAATGAAAATTAATGCTAAGTGAAGCTACCAACCTTTTGAATTTACTAAGCTAACAATTTCTTAACTTTACTAGTACTTTGGGAAAAAAATGAAAATTAACTTTACTAGTACTTTGGGGAAAAAATGAAAATTACTAGTACTTCGGGAAAAAAAAATGAAAATGAAGATGAAAGTAGAAAATTGAAAGTGGAAGTAGAACTTCACTTCTAAGGTGAAAGTAAAATAAGTGAAAGGCACAGTGAAGCTACCAACCTTTTGAATTTACTAAGCTAACAATTTCTTAACTTTACTAGTACTTTGGGAAAAAAATGAAAATTAACTTTACTAGTACTTTGGGGAAAAAATGAAAATTACTAGTACTTTGGGGAAAAATGAAATTGGGGAAAAATGAAAATGAAGATGAAAGTAGAAAATTGAAAGTGGAAGTAGAACTTCACTTCTAAGGTGAAAGTAAAATAAGTAAAAGGCACTTTCTGTTAAATACAACCAACTAATGCTAAGTGAAGCTACCAACCTTTTGAAATACAACCAACTGCAATTTTAATGCTAAGTGAAGCTACAACCTTTTGAATTTACTAAGCTGACAACCTCTTCACTTTACCTTTACTGGTACTTTGGGAAAAAATGAAAGCTAACAACCTATTAACTTTACTTTACTAGTACTTGGGGAAAAATTAACTTTACTTACTAGTACTTAGGGAAAAAATGAAAATGAAAGTAGAAAATTGAAACTTTGGAAAAAAAATGAAAATGAAAGTAGAAAATTGAAAATTTGGGAAAAGAATAAAATACTTTACTAGTACTTTGGGAAAAAAAATGAAAATGAAAGGAGAAAATTGAAAATTTGGAAAAAAATGAAAATGAAAAGTAAAAAATTGAAAAATTGGGAAAAAAATGAAAATGAAAGTAGAAAATTGAAAGTGGAAGTAGAGCTTCACTTTTAAGGTAAAAGTAAAGTGAAAGCTAGCTATAGTAAAATAACACTCATAAAGGTGTGAATAAATAGTGGTGGTGTGAATAATGGTGGGTATTTTAGGGCCTCATTAATTCTATGCAAGGAAATATTACTTGTAAAAGTAAAGTGAAAGTTAGCTATAGTAAAATAACACCCATAAAGGTGTGAATAATGGTGGGTCGTTTAGGTCTTCATTAATTCTATGCAAGGACATATTACTTGGAATAAAATAACACTCATAAAGGTATGAATAATGGTGGGTCTTTTAGGTCCTCATCAATTCTATGCAAGGACATATTACCTCTAATAAAATAGTGTCATGACACAATTTAAACTTTAATCTACATCAAAATTGGTTCATTATACAACATGTCTATGGTTGTCTCTTGCCTTTATCATAAAGGCTTACACTTTGATTCTGAATTGTCTACTATGTCTATTGTTGATGTATAATGGGTTTATCATAGAGGCTTACAATTCCTGAATTGTCTACAGATAGATTTCTTTAGGTACGACTTTTACAGTTGATGTCTAATTGGTCTATCATAGAGGCTTACACTTGCTGAATCGTCCACAAATAGAGTTCTTTAGGTTCTTCTCATAAAGGTGTGAATAATGGTGGGTCTTTTAGGTCCTCATCAATTCTATGCAAGGACATATTACCTGTAATAAAATAGTGTCATGACACAATTTAAACTTTAATCTGCATCAAAATTGGTTCATTATACAACATGTCTACGGTTGTCATCTCTTGCCTTTATCATAAAGGCTTACACTTCGATCTTGAATTGTCTACTATGTCTATTGTTGATGTCTAATGGGTTTATCATAGAGGCTTACAATTCCTGAATTGTCTACAGATAGAGTTCATTAGGTAATATGTTCACTGTTGATGTCTAATTTGTCTATCATAGAGGCTTACACTACCTGAATCGTTTACAAATAGAGTTCTTTAGGTTCTTCTGCTCTTCAAAGTTTTGGCTTGACAACATATTTTTGTATCAAGAAGCTTGTTAAGTTTGTTTGACATTTTCTATGATCAATACATATTTTAGCTCTGGAATTCTATGATCAATACAGATTTTAGCTCTGGAATGCATTTATATTTTTTTAAGGATCAATACAGATTTTAGCTGTGGAATACATTTATATTTTTTTATAATAAATACAAATTAGTCTACAAAGAAATAGCTTCTTGTGAAAGCAATCCATAATGATTGCAACTCTTGGCCGTGTAAACTATTCAAACAATGAACAAAAAAAATAGAAATAAAAACCATTCAGACAATGAATAAAAAAATAACATAAGGCCTCTCATTCAAAATATTGTATATTACATTGTAATTTAATTGTATACTTCAATAACCAAAAATAAAAATCAATGGAAAAAATATGGTATATGCTTCTAACAAATAAAAATAAAAATGTGTGAAATCATCTTCATTGCCACAAAAATGTTGACATAGATAGAGCGAAGCTTAATATGAAGTAATACAATGTAATTTAATTGAATATCTCAACAAGACAAAATATGATATATGCTGTAACAAATAAAAATCAAAATGCAATGAAATCGAAAAAAAATATGTGAAACTCATCTTCATTGGCACAAAAATGTTGACATCGATGGAGTGAAAGACAAAATATGATATATGCTGTAACAAATAAAAATCAAAATGCAATGAAAGCGAAAAAAAATATGTGAAACTCATCTTCATTGGCACAAAAATGTTGACATCGATGGGGTGAAACTTGATGTGTGGTATTCAAACAACTCACACTGATTCAAACCGAAAACGATCGACGCATAATTGATAACCATACAAAGAAAAAGATCATATGACGATTGACCTAAAAAACTACCAAAATTAATCAAAATACATGGCCCCAAACGCAAATATTAAACAAAAAGATCATATGACGATTGGCCTGAAAAACTACCAAAATTAATCAAAATACATGGCCCCAAAGGCAAATATTAAACAACATTGCTGAGTAATACTAGTGGAAATATATATATATATATATATATATAAACTTTAACTATTTAGTATTAAATGGATTAGTTAATAGAATCCTACGTGTTGTAATAATCTTTCTTTGATAATAATATATTTAACTTGCTTGGCATGAATATATTTTATTTTATAAGTTTATCCTTAGTTTATCACTATTATTGTTGCTCTGTAACTTGATAAGTCAAACCTTTAGGCATAAAACAAAACAAAAAATTTTACACTACAACTTACTTCTCCATATACATTTTGAGTGTCAAAAAGTGATATCTTTTCCCAAAATTTTAGTTATCTGGAGAGAAAATGGTTAATATGATAAAGGGAAATAATCACAACAAATTAGTGTTTAAACTGTATCTCCACCCATTTTAAAAAGTTTTAAACAAGATGCCACATAAAAACATTGGATGGAAAAAAAATACCAAGGTGACACACCTCAACAATTTCAATGACATCTAAAGCGGTGCAAAATATTCTTACAGCATGAACACCTAATGTCATATTAGGGTTGTGGAGTGTAATTAGACTTCTTCATCAAGGTTTATTACAAATATGGGATCAAAGACTTATTTCTCTCATAACCTTAAATTGCATTTCTGATACCACTATCATCTTTGGCTCATCGACAACTTTCCAAAAATATAAATTCCATCTCAATTTAAGCTCCTAGCAAAACTTCTTTAAAATTCACCCTTTTAAAGGCCCACTTCATCATTTGTACAACCACGTGGAAACTCCTAGCCATGTATCTCCCTTGTATGGGTCCAAGTTTGTTGGCTTCCTATTATATTGGAGCCTTTCCATATTGGTGATTTCACAAGTTGTGCATTCTCCAAACCCTGAGCATTTTGATATGTTGATATACTGATGAATTGATCTAGTGATATGTTAATATGCACAAAAATTTCTAGTATGCTAATACATTGTTAAATCCATAAAATGTTGATATAACTTTACTCTAAAATGGCTTATCAAATATTCAACAAAAACTTTATAACTACAATTACTCAAAACATCGATAAATCAATAGGCATGAGGCTAGCTCGACATAACATCTCTCAAATTTGTCACCCAATCATAGATTTCCACGTGGAAAAGGATGAAATTTTTGACACATGGCATGTTTGACATGTAAATGGTTATCAAGGCAATAATAATTTTCAAGATGTAGTCCTCCCGAAATTTCGCTATGTTGATATGTCTATATCAACATCATCGATGACCAATCACCACATGTCCTCTTTCATGTGTCATTCTTGATGTGTTCCACATGCCACTCATATTTTCAAGGTTGTCATGTCAAATATAGGTGACACGTCACACAAATGGCATCACCATGTCATCAAATCATGACATCAACTCTCAGTTCTCCTAGTACTTGATACTTTGGTTAGTGTGATGTTTTGAGGTTCCAAATTTTTAGTGCCATCACTTCATGCTCCTTGTTAATAGATCAAATGCTTCCAACTGACAATTGTTTCTTGGGGCCATGCTATACAAGGAATTTTCATAATGATTCACTTCCATTTACTCAAGGGCTTGATATGTTGATATTCTAATTGTCTCTTTATGATCATCTCTTGCTCCTTGATCCCATCAATCAATCTAACTAGGGCCAAGTATGGGGCTAGCCAAACCCCAAATTTCAAATACTCCACCATGTCAATGAGGAATACCAACTTGAATTTCCAAATAGTTTCATTCTAAAGGGCCCAGTCCCAAAATTCTCTTAATAGCTTGAGTTACAAGGGTAAAACCACAAAATTTCCTTTTTGGCCAAAACCAAGGCTTAAACCTGAGATCGCTTAGCCACTTAAGTTCTTCCTTAGGATTTCCTTTAAGCTTAATATTTCTTTGGTGAACTCTTCCAAACTAAGCATTAGATGTTATTTCCTTTTGATCTCTCCTTCCTCATCAAAGCTTCTACTCTTACTTCTGGGTGCCACCATTAACAAAAGCTTCCAATTTTCACATCAAGGAGAATTCTCCTTTGGCCTATCCAGCGCATCTTAACCTATTTTATTCTAAATCATAGGGAATAATGATATAACCAAGTTCTTAATAATAACTAGGACCACCAACCAATTAGTTCTCCCCTTTTGGAAACAAACCATACATCACAAAAAGTCAAAAGTTATTACAAATGGGCATGCAAACATAACACCACGAATAACCTATGAATTCATGAACATAAAACACATAATGATATCATTTAGCATAGATGAAATGATCCCATTTCACACAACATTTATATTCATAAAGGAATGTATTTCATCATTCAGGCCAATTATGTTAATTTCTCATCACACTGATCATGCATTATGAATATTCATTTCAACTATACCACTCTCAACCTACCATTGCACACATACACGTTGAATCCAAAGTAATATTTAAATATAAAATATTGAGAAAAAATACAATTCATTTGCAACAAATGAATACACTTATATATTCCTCTTAAAATTGTTGGAAACCGAATAAGGGATGACCATTTTCCACCAAATTGTAGGCAAAACTACACTATAAATTTCTTACAACTAGCCACCCCCCAACCATATCCAATGTCTTATGGATGCATCAGTTAGTGAATAAAAATAATGAGTTTAATTCAATGTACAAAGTATGAAGGAGCATTTCCTTCATTGGCTACGAAATAGGGATGTCACTGCACAAAGAACTAAGTTTAGGTTGATCAAACAACAAATATGGCCACTAAGGGCCTTCACAACATAGAAGGAAATTCCTTCCCACTTTCTATAATCCTTAAGATTCTCCTTCTTTTAGTGCTTCACATGTATAAACACAACCAAATAGTTTAGTTCTTTTTAGGCTATTGGATTCAAGTAGAGGAATCTCTCTTTTGTAACCTCATCTAATATATTTGAAGATTGGACTATATGGTCCAGATTCCAATCTCAGGTTTACAAGTCTCTGGCTTATAGTAATTTTGGATTTACAACAATTCAAGTCTCTTTTCTTTATCTAACGTCTCTACTTGCTATAATACTCCAAACTCAACAACTTAGAATCACCAAAATAATTTCCTTCTCCTCATGAACACTACTTCATGCATGAGAGATTGAGGGTCCCCTTCTCAGGCTGAGGAGTCAACAAGGAATTCGTTCTCAGGTGGATAGCTCGTGTTTAGGTAGTTTAGTACCTCCTCTCCTCATTCCTCTCAAAACTATTTATTAGTTGGTAGTTCAACTAGAACATTGGGGGCCATGAACATTAATTTCAAGGAATATAGGAAACATCCCAAACCCCCATATAAGATTTATAATCAATCTATTATTTCAAACATGAAGATATGTATATGCTTGTACTTATCTTTAACTTTATAAAATTATAATTATATTAGCAAAATATTTACATCAAATAGTTGAGAATGCCATCCATGTTGAATCTCCAACATTATCATTTTTCAATTAGATTACAAAAATTTGGAATGAGAAAAAGGGATGTTACATTCCCATCCTCCTTAAAGAAAAATTGTCCTTTGTGTTCTACTTTCCATAGAACCAAACTTATACATAAAACCAAAATGGGTATGCCTTCTACATGGAATCCTCTAGTTCCCATGTCCAAAATGCTTCCATTGCACTTTGACTTACATGGAGCATGGTCGTCCTCTTTGTTGAGTATCCATTATGGTTTTGGACAGATATCTCCCTTAGATTCCACCTGTATCAAAGTCCAATCAATTATACAATTAACAATATGTATATATATTTTAAGTAAAGATATATAAAACACATCATTTTCCTTCATTGTGGGAGGAATGGTGAGTTTGTATGCTAATGGCCCTACTCTCCTCAAGACCTGAGATGGTTCACAGTATCTTGGTGTTAACCTGGCACATAGTCCCACTCTTAAGGGACTTTTGTTTTCCTTGATTTGGACATAAACATGATCTCTTATTCAAAATTTCTTATGCGACCTTCAATTTTTTCCTTATGGCGGCGACTTCCTATTCCATTTTATTTAACATTTCTAGCCTATGTGTGACTCTATCCACTAGATTACCCTACTTGATTTGGATATTGCACTTTCTATCATACATGGCTTTGAAAGGGTTCTTCTTTAACAATTCTTGATAGCCAATATTATAAGAAAATTCCACCAAAGGAAGAAAATCTTCACAGCTCTTAGGTTGATTCATAACATACATGCTAAGTATGTTTTCTAATATTCTATTTACTCTTCATGTTTTTCCATAAGTTTGAGGGTGATAGGATGTGTTGAATGTTGATAGGGTTTCAAATATTGTAAATAAAAACTTCCAAAATTTGAGGTAAACTTGGAATCATGATTCTATATGATCTTCTTAGCCATGGGATGTGTGACAAGCGGCATAACCAGAATGGCAAGATCTCAGCCATTGGATGGGTGACAAGTGGCCAGATCTATGCCATGGATGAGCAACAAGTGGCTGCACGAGAGTTCTAGATCTCAGCCATTGGATGTCTGCCAAGTGGTGCCAGTGGCCAGATCCCAGCCATTGGATGTGTGACAGGTGGTGCCACTACAGTGGCCAGAGCTTGGCCATTGGGTTAGCGACAAGTGGCAATACTAGAGTGGCCAGTGGATTTGTGACAAGTGGTGTGCCGAGTGGCCAGATCTTAGCCATTGGATGTCCATTGGATGTGTGACAGGTGGTGCCACTACAGTGGCCAGAGCTTGGCCATTGGGTTAGTGACAAGTGGCAATACCAGAGTGGCTAGTGGATGTGTGACAAGTGGTGCACCGAGTGGCCAGATCTCAAGCATTGTAATGAAGTGGCGCAACCTAACCAATGGTTGAATGCCAAGTGGCAACAACATATTGGTATATCTCGACCAATGGTTGCGTGCCAAGTGGTGGCAACAGATTGGGTATATCTCGGCCATTGGATGTGTGCCAAGTGGCGCCATGAGAGTCGCTAGATGTCGGCCATTGGATGGGTGCTAAGTGGCGCCATGAGAGCGGCGAGATGTCGACCATTGGAAGGGTGCCAAGTGGCACCATAAGAGCGGTCGTATCTTGGCCATTTGATGGTGACAAGTGGTGCTATCAGAGTGGCCAGCTCTAGGCCATTGGATGGGTGCCAAGTGGTGCCATAAGAGCGGCCATATCTTGGCCATTTGATGGAGACAAGTGGTGCTATCAGAGTGGCCAACTCTAGGAAATTAGATGGGTTCCAAGTGGCGCCATAAGAGTGGCCAGCTCTGGGCCATTGGATAGGTGCCAAGTGGCATCATGAGAGTGGCCAGATCTCAGCCATTTGATAAGCGACAAGTGGTGCCATGAGAGTGGCCAAATATCAGCCATTGAATTGGTGATAACTGGTGCTATGAGAGTAGCCAGATCTCAACTATTAGATGTGTGACAAGTGGCGCCATAGAGTCACCAGATCTTAGGCATTGGATAGGTACCAAGTGGCCAGATCTCAACCACTCGATGTGTGACAAGTGGTGCCATGAGAATGGCCAAATTTGAGCCATTGGATGGGTGACAAGTGACATAATGAGAGTCGCCAGATCTCGGCCATTGGATGTGTGCTAAGTGGTGCCATGGGAATGGCCAGATTAAGCCATTAGATGGGTGGCAAGTGGCGCCATGAGAATAGCCAGATATCAACCACTAGATGTGTGACAAGTGGCGCCATGAGAATATTCGTCTCAGCCATTGGATGTGTGACAAGTGGCGTAACCAGAATGGCCAGATGACAAGTGGTGCCATGAGAATGGCAAGATCTCAACCATGGGATGTGTGACAAGTGGCGTAACTAGAATGGCAAGATCTCAACCATTGAATGGGTGATAAGTGGCCAGATCTGTGCCATGGATGAGCAACAAGTGGCTCCTCGAGAGTTCCAGATCTCAGCCATTGGATGTCTGCCAAGTGGTGCCAGTGGCTAGATCCCAACCATTGGATGTGTGACAGGTGGTGACACTACAATGGCCATAGCTTGGCCATTGGGTTAGTGACAAGTGGCAATACCAGAGTGGCTAGTGGATGTGTGACAAGTGGTGCGCCAAGTGGCTAGATCTCAACCATTGGATGTCCATTGGATGTGTGACAGGTGGTGCCACTAGAGTGGCCAAGCTCATCCCAGCCATTGGATGTGTGATAGGTGGTGCCACTACAATGGCCAAAGCTTGGCCATTGGGTTAGCGACAAGTGGCAATACTAGAGTGGCCAGTGGATGTGTGACAAGTGGTGCGTCGAGTGCCCAGATCTTAGCCATTGGATGTCCATTGGATGTGTGATAGGTGGTGCCACTACAGTGGTCAAAGCTTGGCCATTGGGTTAGCGACAAGTGGCAATACTAGAGTGGCCAGTGGATGTGTGACAAGTGGTGTGCCGAGT
>APFE030924280.1:1942-20375 GCA_000404065.3 Pinus taeda
TCATCAACTGAGAAGTTTGAGAGATCATTTGTCTCTTCTATGGTGGTGACAATCACATCAAACTTTGAGGGTAGGATCTTCAATAGTTTCTCCACAATCCTCCTTTCTTCAAGAATCTCTCCATGACCCATTATCTGTGTGACCAGACCAATTACATGTGTGAAGAATGAGTCAATATTTTCTGACTCCTTCATGCAAAGATTCTCAAAATCTCTCCTCAGCAGCTGTAGTTTTGCTGTCTTCACTTTCCCCATGCCATGATAGGCTGTCTTGAGAGTTTTCCATGCTTCTTTGGATGTCTTGGCTACTGTTATCCTTGGAAACACACTCTCATGCACTGCTTGATACAAAAATACGAGGGCTTTTGAATCCTTCTTCCTATTGCTCTTCAACAGATCTTTCTCTGCCTAAGTTAATCTGTTAAAATCATTTTCATCTGCTGGTTCTTCAAACCCATATTCAACAAATTCCCATAGATCTTTTGAGGTAAACAGGGCTCTAATGGTTATTTCCCAATAGTCATAGTTTTTCCCATTAAACTGTGGGAGATGAGTATTAAACATACCCATGCTAGTGCTTATGCTGGTGCTGGAGCCAACCATTCTTGCACTCTAAACTATGCTTCAAAATACAGACTGTGTATTTAAAAATCAATGACTGTCTTCAACAGCAACACAGAAAACTAATATGAGAAATACCTAGATCCTTTCTTGACTGTCTTCACTCTGCTGAGCTTCTCCAGCAAGAAATCCTTCCTTCAGCTTCTTTGACACCTTCAAAGAGCCTGGACAAGCTCTAATACCATGTTGGAAATTTTATATGCTAAATTCCAAAACAAAATCACTGAACAGAGAGTAATACTCTGTTTTTGCCACATGATCTTTAACACAGGGAAGCTTAAAATAGATTGCTGGAGAAGCTCAGAGTTTTTCACACACATAAAAACTTTATATTCATTAATAAACTTCCTGATACAAACTTCATCCTCTTAACAGAGGGATTCACCAAGAACTTAAAAAGGTTACTCTGTCTCTTTTAGAAATTTTACACTATTGTGTGTAAAAATTTCTTTTACATTTATTGCTGTAAAAAAAAAAAAATTACAATACATTTGCACTGCTGTGCGTTACACTTCGATTTTTCAACGAACACACAAACAAGCTTCACGCTGCTGCATATTACATTAAGAAACAATCTGCCTCTGCATACCAAAATGTTACACTGTTGTGTAATGGTTTTTACTCACACGTTGCTGTGTGTTTCACATCCTTTTTTTTTCAACAAAAACAACGAACATTACATATACACAAAACCAAAAAAAACATAACAAAATACGTTAACCTATGCCCATACTTCCGTAAAAAATAAAAAACATTAAAATTTAAAATTCTACCAACATTTACTATCTGTAGTAAATTCTATTAATTACTTCACGTGGAGAACTGGTGGTCAAAACAAAAAACCTTCACTCCACGCAAGTTCATTTTGCAGGCTTGTATCAACCGTTGATTTGCCCCTCATTGACCGGCCGGCTGTTGACATTATCGCATGGAATTTTCTTACCGAAGTTTATGCTCTGGGAAAAAAGTGGTTTTCAAAAAGTACATGAGCCACGTGTTGATCGGTGTACACTATCGCATCCCCTTCGGAGAATACCACCTTTCAATGAAAAACGGTGTGATAAGGTCTGGTGGTTTTGTGAATTAAATGCAGCACGACAGTTGAAATTAATATTTCAACAGTATTGACCGGTAATCGTGTAGATGGGGTATAGGGTATTGACGAAGAAATATCGTAGAAAGAGAAAGTCAGTTGAGGTGTTCAGAATTTAAAGTTATCACGTAAACACTCATAATCATTAATGGTGAATGAAACCAAGTTTCCAGCCCCAAATTAGCAAGTGAAATTCCCCCGAAGTTTCAACACCATAAAAAATTCTTGCCACTCAAAATCCTGAAGCTATAATCTAGATTTAAAAAAAAAATCCACCAAATTTTATCAAAAATCCGGTTTTGCCAACGAAAATGTCCCTCCCTTTTCTGCATTGCCCATTTCAAGTGCCAGATGCAGGGAGATCAAAGTTTGCACAGAGGTTAAAGAGCTTGGTCACTGGGCTATCAGTGCCCTCTCCCAGATTTTGATAGCATCAATCTCGCAAATATACATTGCTATCTTCTGGGTAGATGGTGATTCTGCGTTTTTTCCCCATTACATGTTGTCATAGATTCTCCTGGTAAAAGGAAGGTTTGGCTACGAAAATTACACAAATCTTGAAGGAAGCACTGCGAAAGCAACAGTAAAAGGTTGTCTTAGAAGTTGGTAAAAGGAAGGCTCGTATGCGGAAGTTACTTTGAACCAAAAAGCTCTGCGAAAACAACATAAAAAGGTATGTTCTTTTTCCCTGGAATTCAGAGCAATAAAAATGGTTTGCAAGATAGGAATCTAGAGAATAGCGTGAAAAGTTTCTTCTCTTAAGGTTTTGTTTATATGGAATGAAAAGTTTTTTTAGACTAGCCTTCCTTTGCTAGCCTGTGAATTCCTTTTCTGTGAAACCATAGATTAAATCCTAGCCTTTAATAAAAGAAATTCTGGCCTGAAGAACATTTAAAATCTCTCCGTCTACCATATGTGGGGGGCAGCACAAAATGTTTCAGGATTCCTATTTGATCTATTGGACTTCTGTCTGTCCAGTAACTAGCAAATTTGGCATCTTCTGTCATGGTCACAGTTAACAAACCTCGTAGTAATCTCTAGACCATGCCAACAATGTGGCTTTCGCATCTGTAATGTATGGTTTGCTTGTAACTACTGTTACTGCTGTTGTTTGAATGTCGACTGTTTAAGTTAAATGTTTCAAGTTCTGTTTCTTTAAAAATGGTATTAGAAGTTGATAAGGTATATTAACATAAAGGAACACCATTAGAAACAGAACTTCTCTGTAAACTCTCCCCGTCCCATGAGAAAATTGCCATAGCTCAATCCTCTCTATGCCGCCTCTGCTGTAGCTCTCGCTGGTGTAAGTTCTTTCCGGTCAAAGGGGTATTTTTGTGGTAGTGGATATAGTTTTCCATCAACCCCTCATATCACCATTAATTAATTGTCCTCAAATACAGAGTAGTGAACATGGTGCCTGCAAGCAGGAGGATTCACATGAAGAACAACCAAAGAAGAGATGTTGCCTCCACATGAAATGAGAAGATGAAAAAGAAAATGAGCAATTGATGTTTAAAGGGAGATTGATCATATGTTAGCCTGAAAAGCTCCATTACATAATTTGGAACCCGTTGTGGCACTAGTCATCATAATTTTATGATAGGGAGACCTTACAGTGTTACAAAGTGTACGAGTTCTGGTAATGGTAGCATTAACATTAAAACAGTGGCATGCTACATAAATTGCATTACGTAATTCAGAGTAACTACAAATCTAATCCCTTGTCAATTCATAGGATGCCAAAGTTGTGTATTTGGTGTCTATTGTGCATGGATTCTAGACTTGAGATAGAGTGATTTAGAAGGCTAGACCTTTTAAATTCCAGAGAAGCTACAATTCCATACCTCTTACATGTGAAATTCATTACAGTGTCATACCTACGAGTAGTGAGAAGATGCCAAAGCAGAGGATGCTAAAGGATGTTAAAGGAACTGAGTTAGAGGATACCATACCAACAATCATTTCACAATAATAAGCTTTTGTTATTATTTTCTCTATAAAAACATATGCAAGATTGGAGAAGAAAGGCATGTTTGTTTGAGATCAAGATTATAGAGTTGCAATCACAGGCTACTCAACTTAGAAACAAAATTAAACTAGTGATACGTAGACATGTCATCGAGTAGACTAGATGGCTTGAGTAGACTAGATGGCTTGATGACCGCAATGGACACACAAGAGATCTGTCATATTCAAATTTAGTAAGGATCTCAATACAACTTATAATAAATACAAAGTTGGAGAGTTTGAATCATCATGAGGTTGAGAATACTAGGAGAACGATCAGAGACCTGTGCTCAAATTGAAAGGGCTTGTTACACCTTTCAAAGATCTTAAAATCATAAGGTTCTATGCAATTTTTTGAAGGTGATAAAGTTACTAGTTAAATTCATATTTTTTGGACTAGAGGTAGTCCTAATAAGCAACAAGGAAACTACTTTCAAGAAGGACCAGGACCGAACTATATAGAGCCATTGTAGGCTCATTTGGAAGGTCTAAACCAAGGCTTAGTCACCCTAAAGGACCACAACTATCTTAAAAAAAATTGAGATTTATACAAGTATTTCCAAATAGAAACTTCTCACTCCATCGAGTTGTGACACTTTTAAGGAATACTAATTTTGCATCTTTTTGGGACTATTGAAAGCCCTAAAGGGACAAAATTGCAATAGAACAATACAAATATATCAAGGGACTATACCTATTGCTAAAGGTAGCAAAAGGAGAAAAATTTATATGTAAGTGTTGAAAAACTACATGACTCTGACCTGAACTCAAGAAGAGGATAACTCTATCACCTTGAGTAGAGCTTCTTGACTTACCGCATTGGAAGCTTCTACTGAAGAAAATATTATAGGAAGTATCAAGCTTGTGAAGAAGACATCATTATCATTGGAAGGGAAATAACAGTCCACTGTAAGGCATGTTTGAAAGACATATTATCGATTTATTTAAGGGACAAGTGCATAGATATAGTTCTATGTGCCATTTATAAGAAGACACCTAGGAGAGGATATAGGCCAAATTGAACAAAAGACCTTATAGGCATGTTCTATAATGATATATTAATCCCAAGCTAGTGGGCCTAGCTTGAGGAGCTTTGCTACTGGATATTTTGATTGGACTTGAGGAGACCGACATAACTCGTAGGTCATAGCTCAGAGCCTTACCTTAGAGCTTTTCCTATCAAATGAGGACTTCCATTGGATCAGGACTGACTAGCCTCATGACTTGCCATATGAGAAGGAAGGACAATTAGCACCAATAATTTTGCAACTAGTAAATAGTAATAAATAATTTCATCTCCTTGACATTTATATATGTTATGATTTTGTTGGTTGATTGTTGAATTCTTTCTGTGAGTTGTATTTGAGTCTCAAAACCATCACATATCATTAATTCATGCATCTACCATAACCATGTCAAATTTTAATGCATATGAGCTCAAACTAAAAAAATTTCAACGTTGGCCCCATTTTCAAGCTGTGGGCAATCATGAGCTGAGATTACTTATTTTTTGTGGGCACCCCATGTCAAGTTAGGTTGACCCACCAAATCATCGTACGGGCACCCTGGCATACCCAACACATGACACCCCCATGGGTGCCCTGGCACCCCACCTTTGTGCGGGTGTGCCCAGGGTGTGGGCATTCACCCTGGGGTGCAAATAAGTGAACACAAATCATTAGCTCATGAATGAAAACAAAATATTATCATTTGTTATTTCCATGTTGCATGATCAGTATTCAATTATAAACTGATTTTTAACACCTAAACATTAATTTACTTAATTTTCTAAAAATCATTATGAGACTCCCTTGTGGGAACTCTATTCATGGGGAGTCATGGGTTGACATTACTTATTTTGTGTAGGCGCCCCTTGCGAAGTCGGGCCAGCGCACCAACTTGCCACATGGGCACCCTAGCATGCCCATCACGTGATGCCTTGATCGGCACTGAGTGCCTTGGTGTGCCAAGCATGTGATGACCCCATGGGTGTCAACCGCCCTAGCGTTCCCAACACTTGATGCCCCCATGGGCGCCCGAGAACCCTGGCTTCATTCACTCATCAATGAAAACAAAATATTATAATTTGTTAGTACCATGTTGCGCAATCAATCAATTATAAATCAACTTTTAAGACCCAACCATTACTTTACTGAATTTTTTAAAAATTATTATGAGCCACCTTGGTGGGAACTCTGTTCATGGGTAGTCATGGGCCGACCTTACTTATTTTGTGCCGGATCCACTTGTCAAGTCGGTTCGACCTACCAACTCATCACACATGTGCCCCTTTCTAATTCGGATCAACCCACAAACTTGTTGCATGGGCACCCCTACCGAGCAAACGTCTTAGCATGCCCAGCTTGTGATGCCCCCAAGGGTACCCAGGCGCTCTACCTTCGTGCAGGTGCATCTAGGGCACGATCGTTTGCCTTGCTATGAAAATTAGTCAACACAAATCATTAGCTCGCCAATTACAACAAAATAGTATCATTTGTTAGTACATCCATGTTGCATAATCAATCAATTATAAACTAACTTTTAACACCCAAACGTTGATTTAGTCAATTTTCTAAGAATCATTGTGATACACCCTAGTGGGAAATAAATTCATGGGAAGTCATGGGCTGAACTCACTTCACATGTCTACCTGACCATCATGTTGCCTGGTTCACCCGTTGCCCAACTCGTTTGGTACATCTGCTTAATGAACCATTAAAGTGAAAATTGGAAATTATGGTATAAATGTAAATGAGATTCTCTTCATTTCGAGAATAATATATTCTCTACTTAACAAGGCCAACCACATGAAGGTGGAATCTCATATTCCCCCCCACAATATCACTCTCAATTCCACATACTCAATCTATCTACTATAATATATTTGAAAGAAACGTAGTAACATTCAAACATAAAAACCAGGAAAATAAAAATTTAAGGTGAACAAAAGAGAACAAACTAACTAAAAACATATAAATACATACCTCATAGCTTTCAACATTTTGATATCATCAATATTCTTCCAGATCCATCTCATCATCGTTATCATCCAATTCATAATTCATGTACAATGGATTCACCATATCAACACCATCACCATCATCATCTATATCATCATCTGGAACATGCTCTTCTACATTTGGTTCAAATTCTTCAAGTTCTTCGCCCAACATAATGTCAATATCATATATCTCATCCAAATTAGCATTGTCTCGATTAACATATATTCATTGAACTTCTTCAACATCTTCGTTTGAAACTACATGAACCCCCTGCTCCTCTACATCATCTTCTTCAATTTCATCTTCTTCTGCTATATTATAATTTACGTGCCTTCCTTTGGGATCATGTCTAACAACACATGACCAACCCACTTTACCTAGAACGCTTACATAAAATACCTATTCAAATTGGCTTGGAAGAACATATCGCTCTTATCCTAGCTCAAGATTCCTTGTATCAACCATGGTAAATCCGTTAGCATACTCAATAACAGTTCTATCAGGGTCACATTCATGGATTCGTAGCCTAAACCATTGGTATCAAACAAAACTATTTTGAAGGATTTAAAGTCACACTCAAGTATATCATACAGATACCCATAGTATCGATTTTTAGAGAGTTCTGGATGTCTATCACTTTTAGAGGAAACATTGATAACTTGAAATACTATAGTTATCCCACTATCAGAAGTTTTCATTTTTTCATCCAACTTTTTGATGTGAAATTTGCGGCCATTACACAACATTTTGTTGTGGTGTTTCAACTGCAATACAACAAACACATAAAAATGCATTGTCAATTGATAAGCATGCATATTTATACTTGCAAAATTTGAAAATTAATAAAAAAAACATGCCATATGTTGCATCAATAAAATTGAAAAAAAAAGTATGGGTGAATATGCTTGCCTGATAATATTTTAAACCATATGCTAAATCAATTTCCCTCTGTGTAATATTGGTATCTCCACCACATTGAGCTTCTTTGGCCAATGAAGACACACCATACCATTATAACCTACCATTATTAGCTTGTTTGCATTGTTCAATCTATACCTTCATCCAATGTTTATTGTTTGCAATGTATAAATGTATTGCATCCCACTCTCGATCAGCTATATTAAAATAAAACAATTCACATATATTATATTAGTTACCATGTTATACCTTCATAATAATGGATTATGCAGGAAGACTAAAAATTAAATAAGTACGATATACATAAAAACAAATAAGTGAAATGTGATATAAATCTCCACTATCTACTTACATCTCACTTTGCGCATTCTACCTTTCTCCAATAGGTACTCCCCTTCAAAATCGTCCACGAAGTTGACATCCCAAATGCAATCCAATACATTAATACTTTTTCCTATTTCATCACTATATTGATGAATATAAGCCATGGTTTGATATACCATATATCCCTCTACCATAGAACCCTCAGGACATGCTCTTTGTCTGACGTAAGTCTCCAATGATTTCAAGTGCCTCTCAATCATCCACATTGATCTTGTGTGTATAGGTCCACACTTTTCAATCTCCTCGACTTGGTGTTTGAAGTAGTGTTCTAGTGCATTGAAAAATTTCGAAGGTAGATACTTTTTCATTTCACACATTAGAGGAGGAATTTGTTTTCTCCAATACTTTATATCTTCTTTATTTATTTATTTTGATGATGACCATACACAAATGAAGCAAGAAAATCACAAGTTTCAAAAAAAAAATGTAGTACATGATAACAAGCAAAGCATAGGCAATGAAAATATGTGACACAACAACTTATCGAACAAATTACACTTTGCACATAAAATCTCCACTTACCTCACGTATTTGTCAAGATCATATATAACTTGTTTGAGATTTTTGTCAAAGTTTTATGGGAGAGATAAAGGTAGAACATATTGTAACAAAAATAATGATCGATCATTATTTTTTCCCAAATTAGTTGAAAAAAAAAAACCTAATTAACAAGTTGTTTCACCAATGTATAAAATATATATACACCAAAATAATTACCTTAATGAATGTATACCAATCATGAGATTTTACGCCACCTAATTCACCTTTCTTTGTTAGGATATTCTTTATGTTTGAAGAAAATCTAGTTGGAAATTTTTTTTTTTTCAATAACCTCTTTGACATGCTTGCTTTGTTGCTCTGTCAATAACATTGAAGGGTGTTTATATTTTGGCCATCTCCATCGCTATTTGAATGAATCACACTCTGCAATGCATGGTGAGCCTCCTTACTGTCATTAAAAATATTGACAATTTTTTTCTTTATCTCTCCTTCCATCTAATATTCACCATAAGGTCTATGTTACATTCTTCCCGATGTGCATTGTATCAAACAAATAAAAAATTTCTAGGTGCTCATAGTAGGGTAGTCTATTGAATTGCTCGGAATAACTATTCATTCCTCATGGAAGTGCCCTATTATTAATGCTTTCACGACCTATAATGTGAATCATAGATAAAGATATTATAACAATAATGTAACTTGTCAATTAGTACAGTGAAGAAAATCCCATAAAAAAAAAAGATAAAACAATCCAAACATATAATGTATATTGATACATAGACAATTCGATCCATATCTGGCAATAATCTATTATATTGCAAGTTCCATGCACAAGTTGTCATTCTTTGTGGTATTATTTACCCTTTGTTTGAGGACCTGCAAGAGATGGAATCATTTTTATATCAGTTATTTTAAGTATGTACAATGAAGGTCGAACTATTTAACAAACATACTTGAAATTAATTTCATAAAATTAAACATTATTAAAGTGCAGGGTAACATTATAAAATATCACATAAATGTGTTAGCCCTGGGGCATCATGACTTGTCCATACAAGCATTGCATGGAATTCAAATCCCCTTTGTGCAACTGCCGGTCTAGAGATATCATACATAGTGACATCATTCCATAACTCCTCTAACTCGTCGATAAAAGGCTTGATATATACATTCATATCTTTGACCTAGTACTTACGTAATTGATTGAACATACAATACATAATTAATACATATATGAGTAAATAAAAAAATTATAAGACATAATTATAAGGCATAATTGAATATATATGAGTAAATTAACAAAAAATATAGGACATAATTATGAAACAAACAAGACAAATAAGATGTTATTGTGCTAAAAAAAATTATTCTAAACAAATTAAAAATTGGAACAATCATTTTCAATGTTATGTTCTCCCTCTTTATTGACTTCCACAGAGGAATGTTATTGTTGATAACAAAAATAGACCACATCGAGTAAGCAAATTTGGCCTCTCCAAATGGATTGACACCATCAACTGATAATGAAAGCCTAAGATTACGAGGTGCTCTTTTAAACTTTGGCCACTTTTCCTCTATATTCCTAAACCCAAATCCATATGTAGGCATTTCAAAAGCACCATCTTCACTTCTATTCCTTGCATGGTAATCCATACGTTTTGCTATGCTTTTGCACCTAAACAATTTTCACAGACTTTGAATTATGGGATTATAACGAAGAAACTTGTGAGGCACCTTTTTTGTTACTTTATCTTTTTGATATCTACTCTCATCACATTTTGGGCATTTGTCTTTCAATGCATGTTCTTTATAATATAGAATATCATCATTAGGGCATGCATGAGTAGCATGATACTCCATTCCAATATCTTTCATAATGGCATGTAAATATTGATAGAGGTAAAACATTTGACGGTGGTAACCTAAATTCACCTAGTAATCTACAACGTAAAAAAATAGTATTGGTTAATGTAATAAACAATATTAGTCATACATATTGCCTCCAAATGTTACAAATTAATCAAATGATGCAGATCAATGTACTAGCACTAAAAACAATAAAAAAATAATTGTTTTATCATGTATATAGTACTAAATGTCACAAAATATATTACATACCTTAGGAGTTGTGTCACACTGTGTTTGAAAAACCGCTCACCGTATTTAAGTTGACCAGCAACAATAGAGCAGAGAGGAGATGTTTTTGAGCCTTCATAAAGAGGTTTAGTTTCCATCTCAAGTACAGGTAAAATCAAAAGCATGGTCATCATATTGGTTTTCATCATCATCCATTCCAACATTATTAAATGTATCTTAGATCAATCTATTTGTCTCATTTTCTTCAACTATAGTATCAACATCATTATCTTCTTCCATAGGATCATTAGTTTGATCCTGAATATTAATCGACCCATGTTCTTGAACATGTACTTGTACTACAACCACCTCTTCCTTGTCGAGCAATGCCCTGGGGGGCTGATCTTATACAACTACAATCAATAAAGTAATATTAGTATATATAGAAAATATTGAAACATCTATATAACAATATTTTACAGATAAATATATAAGGAAAAAAAATACAACAAAAACAAAGAGAAAGACAACTTAGGTGATACCAAGAAACAAAGGCAACAAATCAATGATGATGTTTGTGTGATTTAACAAGATATTTAAGGATATGTTGAAAAAAACTAAGAAAGATGTTAATTTTCTTAACATGTAGGAAGTGAGACACTTACTTTCAATGATGATTCTATTAAAAATTTTAACTCAAAATAAGCTACAACCTTTCAAATTAATAACAATATTTTTTATTTTTATATTAATTTTAATTTTTTATGTCAAAGTTATATGCTTTAGGGCCTCTACACGCACACACACATATTTAATATTAATATTTTTTAGATATTAATATTAATATATTTTATATTTAATTATAATATTAATGTTATATTTATTTTAATTAGTCAAGCCGATCAAAAGAAGTCCCATATTAGACGTTGCTAGTGCAAAAATCCATTAATGGTGGAATTGAACATTATGCAATGGTTATTTACCATTTGTAGGTAATTTGACAACACATTTTCATAATGGATATAGCATTGGATATCTGATAGTAAAAGAACTATCATCGGTTATTCGACGACAGGAGGGATTATAGAAAAGTGTCCAATAATCGATGGGATAGTACATTCCATCGAATATTTGACCGATAAATATTTGTCATCAGATATTCGACGGTAGTCGGGATTTTAGAAAAAAAACAAAAAAAATCATTTAACTTCCGATACTTTTTCCGATTTTAGCCATTCCGTTGGATTTCATTGTTAGAATTGCCGCCCAAATGTAGTAGTGCTTCAACTTTTCCACCACTTCCATGGAAGCCAAATTATCCATGCTACCACTATCTATCACCACCTTGCAACATTTTCCTTGAACTTTATAAACAATCCTGTATAGGGACTTTCTTTGTGCAGGTTCAAAATTCTTTTTCCTATTTTAACAACACCTTCTTCAACATTAGAGACTATCTTGTGTCCGACACATTCTATACTTCCTACATGTTTGGTTCCACTTCCTCTGTTGGGGCAGCAATAACATTTTTTTGGCCTGCCCCTCAATTTTCAGGACACTCACGCACTATGTGTCCCACTTTGCCACACCTGTAGAAATGAATCTCTCTTCCTCTTCCTCTTCCTCATCCCGTAGAAAAGGATCTTCGACCCATATAATTTACCTCTCGCTGTCATGGAGTGCTTGTGCCACTTTCTTCTCCTTTTTTGTTGTGCTTCTCCCTTTATTAGATTGTTTTCCTCTCCCTCTAATAACTCTTCATCCTGTATCATTACTTCCTTGCTAGCTTCTCCTTAGCTTTCAATGATAATTGGTATACTTCCTCTATTTTTTTGGGCGAAAGTACACTAATCTCATATTGAATATCTAGCTTAAGGATATTGATATACTTGGTTGTCTTTTCTACAGATCCTTCTACATAACCATATCTAATATTTATTTTATAAAATTCCTCTGTATATTCTTTCACAGTCATCCTTCTCTATCAAAGGTATTTCATTTATCTAAGTAAATTAAGTTGATAATATTTTGGTAAAAATTTACCTCTAAGTTTCACAACCATCCTATCCCATCTCTTTATTTTTTTCTTGTTTTGTCTCCTCCTCTCGATCTACACGCCATCCTACCATAAGGCCACATTTCCCTTTAGATTGGCAACAATGAACTTGACTCTCTTCTCTTCGTCCATTTCTTCATACTCGAAGAATTTTTCCATCTCTGTGATCTAGTTAATGTGCTCTTCTAGATTCATGCTATCAGTATAATTTGAAATATATGGCTTGGGCTTTGTGATAGATCCCAAAACCGTCCTCAAAATCCTTGATTTTGATGGTTTGATTGTTGCTTCTAGTCCTAGGGCTTCTTTTTCTTCTTTTTATTGATTACTTACATCACCAGCTTCAGGATCCCTTTTAACTCCAGCTTCCATGGTTATCATTATAGCTTCAAGCCACTACGTATTCTGTCTTAGCTCGGCATTTTCTTGCATTAATTCAAAATTTTCTACAATTTTTCGACCTATTCCACACCCAATTTGATGAGCCATCTTCATTCCTGGAGCAGATAAAAGATCTACTCTGATACCACTTGAGGGAGAGCATACCTCTTTCATTTTCTGTAGTTTCACTCTTCACCCTTCAGTTACCATTTGCATCGCACTAAATTTGTTGAAGATGCACTTGTCCTCCAAATCAGATCTCCCTTCTTTCTGCACATTCAGACTTTGTGCTCCTTTTTTTTTGTATCCTTGATTCAATCCAATAGGTTCCTCAATTTCAATCGATGTCTGTAGCTTTCAATAATCTGCCTTTTCCTTTTATATAACAATGTATCCACATTCCAGGGGTTTGATATACTACCAAAGTCGATTCCATATTGTGTCTCCTCTATCATGATGGAAACTTAGACTTCCACAACTTATTTTGATTCATAGTGTCTATGTGATGTCAAGTTTCGTTGCACTTTCCATCATCCTTTGCAATGGATCAATTGAGCACTTTATCCCTGCTTTCGATGGGTTTCCTTACCTTCAAACCTTCCACTTGGTAATTTTCAATGCAACTCATCTATCTAACAATTGAATCTCTATTGGAATCAATTGCAGCTTCCTCAGAGGTATTGTGATGCGATTGGGTCCTACGTTATGTGCAAGGATTCCAATCAATTTTGGGTAAAGTGAAATACTGACTCCAAGCCTGAGATCTTCGTTCATGATCCTAATTGCATTCAAAGTGGGTCTTGCAACCAACTGCAAATTCCCCCACAAACCATAAAATGAATGCACAACCATGATTAGAGTCCAAACACAAGAATTTCGCGTAGCTAATTTCAATACCTGCCTTCAAAATTCCTCACAATGATATTTGTGAAGGTTATTACGAAAGCAAACTGTATGTTTGGTTTCATAGGACAGTCCTACAAAACCTCATTCCCTGCAATTATGACAGCACACAAACTACGATACAAAAAAAGATTACAAAGAATGGGACAAACTCATAATTTCCACAAGAATTTTCACACCACACCCTTCTCCTCCTCCAATGCAGGTGTATCTATTTTTATTTTATTAATGAAACACTATTACAATAAAGGATTTGGTCCATATCCAAAATAATAGGATCAAATGGACTTCGAATCACAACAAACACAACAATATACTAAATTTATTGATTGCATGGGAATCACTATAAAACCATATCCTAACAAATCCATGCATTGAGGAATCAACTCCTCGTAATAAACATTAAGACCTCTCATCATTCTAGATTTTACAATGCCCATGCATCACTATACAAACTAACAAAACTCTTGAGGAACATGGTATTGTGAAATAACCATTAATGAACACAATATTTTGACAAAACCTTACAAGGATAAATGTCACAATATGTTGAATCTAACATGACCCTTCGTTAATTTTGATATGTCATGAATGTAACCCTTCATCAATATCATTATGTCATGAACATAACCTTCATTGCAACATTCTTAATGTTTCTCAGTCTTGAAAGACGTATGGAGATAGGGACATGGGGTGTATCTTCAACTAGGATCAACCATAGTCAACATGGGTGTGGTCGTCAACCATTTTCAGCCAAGTGAACTAGGGTATCATGGTCAACCTTGGGCACCCACAATCATCTATAAGTAAACACTGATAAACAAAAATGATATCACAACATGATAAACAAAATCAATTTTACAGTGTGACAAACAATAAATGATGTCACAATGTCATGGACAACAAATGATGTCACAATGTGATTATCAACAAATAACTTTGCAATTAGAAAAACATGGTTAACCATGGTCATTCATGGTCAAGCATAATCATCTGTATATAATATGGACAACCTTGGACAACATGGTCAAGATGCCCAACTATGCTCAATCAAGGTCAACCATGGGAAAAACATGTTCAATAATGGTCAACATGGTTAACTATAGCTAACTATGGCTAACCATGGTGAACATGGTCAAATCTGGATAGCCACACTAAACATGGGAAAATAAACAATGACACACTTGGGAAAAAAATGATGTCGTAGTGTGATGAAGAATAAATAATGTCACAATGTCACAAACAATAAATGACGTTGTAATATCATGAAAAAATGATGTCACAATGTGATGACCAACAAACAAAGTCACAATGTGACAAAGAGTGGATATCTTTGTAATGTGACAAACATACAATGTCACAAAGTGATGAAAAACAAATGATGTCTCGATATGATAATCTAAAATTGTCATCACAACTACAGATCACAATGTGTTGAACAAAACCAATGTGAACCATGATTGACCCTTGGTTAACCATGGAAAAAAATAATCGACATGGTCATCCATGGTAAAGTATAGTCAACTGATGACAATCTAGGAAACCATGGTCAACTAAGGTCAAATATGGTCAAATTGTGTTCAATAATGCTCTTCATAGTCAACATGGTTAATCATGATCAACCATGAACAACATGGGCCAAAGTTTAAAATATAATTTAAATTATTATTTAAATTTTATAACATAGTTCTTAAGTTTTGAAAGTAATGAATAAGATACTCCCAATGGGGGTGCATTCATAGGAGCGAGATGAACTCGGGGGAGCGCGACCACCCCACTGACTCAAAAGGATGGGATGGTATGCCTTTCCACCCCCATGCACCACACATGGAATCTTAATGCTATCAAACACATGGAGGTTGGAATTATAGACAATTTCCATGTAGAGGATACTCAGAGAAGAGGGATCTTATGCCCAAAGACTCCTCTTCCCCTGCAGCTAGTGGGATCTTTACATTCCCCTGTGAATTCATTACCTTTGGAAAGCGAGGCCAATCATACGAAGAACATGAATATTTTTAGAAACACCTAAATAGACACGCTGGTATTTAAGTCAAGCATGTTGTTTCTATGAATTTGGATAGAACTCCATTGAGGGAGGATGGAGATAGAGGATATTTCATGAAGGTGGTTGGGCAAGCATCATTTTCTAGGTTGGATTTGGCTCCAGTAAATAATTTAGTTCCTCTACATGACAAGTGATGCTTTAATGAGGTGTTTACATACGATTAGGTTCATATTAGCTCAGTTCTCACTCCTCTTTGAAGTTTCTTTTGGTTATTATTTATTCTCCGTCTGCATGTGTCCATTTCTTTGGATTAGGATTTCCCCTAGCTAGGTTTGGGTCAAATGGTAGTTCATTCACTAGGTAAGGAGATTGGTTTGATCCCATGATATTTATTCCTAAACCTCTAGCTTCTCTCTTAACTTTGGTTTGCCCTAAGTTTTTGATGCTACCCAGATTGTTTTCTTCCTATCTTTCACCTCCGTGTGGTCTGGTTTTTTGTCAATTTTGATGGGAGTTTGATCTTTGGTCTATGGAAACTTTTAGGAGAGATAAATGTACTAGTTTTATGCTTCCATTCTCTTCCTCTGAAGAGCTATGGTCTGCATGGAATTTGAGGAGCTAGTCATTTTGTAATTTGGGGTTTTCTGTGGCATCTCCATTTGCTATGGTTCTTTGCAGTTCAAGTGTCTATCTATTTTGGTGGAATTTCGTTCTCTGGTTTGTAGACATTTTTTGGGGGACTCAATTGGTTAAATCAACATTTCTACTTTCTGGTTGGGACAAGCTCTGGTCTAAGGGACATTTGTGGTGCTATTGGATAATTTTTTTGTTCACGAGAAGTTAAATTTTGCATCAACGCATGTGTGGCAACCGTGGGGTGGGAGGTTGTGATTAACATGGCTAGTGTCAAGCTAAGATGTTGGCTCAGAAAAAGGAAACTACCTACTACTCTGCAACCTTCCATAACACACATGAGGAAATCCAACATCTTGAGAGACAAGTTCACCAAGAAAGATATGAATATTAAAATACATAATTACTGGATGAGGTCACCAACTCGCTCCTTGACCGTAGCCACACCATGGGGAGGAGAAACTAATATATGCATGCTATTACACTCCACTAGTAAGTTAAAAAATTGTTGGGATAGGTACTAAAGGAAAATCACGAGGACATGAATGAAATCATATCCTTACTCAATCACATTCAATGAAATCAATGGAAAATGTAGGTTTCTCTAGACATGTTGGAAGCTAGAGTAGTTCATATAGAAAAACATATTCAATGTGAGTTCGCTCTTGTTATTCATCCTGGTATGAGTGTGAAGCACTGAATTCTTGTTACATCATTGGATTCCTCATATGATTACTACTCCTTGTTATTTGGGTAGTAAATTCCTTTCCATCTGCATAGTATCTTCTACTCTATTGTTATTTTTGGTCTTTGGAAAACCTCATAACTATTACCTACCAACCAATAAATTTGGTTTCGAGTATGTAAAATAAAGTTGATGTCTTTTAAACAATGACTATCAATAATATAATATGATTTTTAAAAACAATGCAAACAAATATATATATATAATTAATTAATTAATTTATGTATCACTTATAAAAATTAGTTTCAATACCTCATAATACCATATTTAAAAGTAAAAGGTTATTTACCTCATAAGATAATGAAATAATATTGAAAGGTTCTATTATGTTTGAATATTTGAGAATATTACATTTAAAAATTAAAAGTATTAATTAAAAATTAATGAAACAAAATATATTTATTAATGAAAAATAAAGTGAATATTTTCAAATTGATTTTATACGATATTTTCAATTTGATTTTGCTTTATTAAATCTATTTTTATCATTTATTAAATTTATATTTACCCGAAAATAAATAAAAATATTAAGTAATCTAACTTGAGAAAAGAAAAAATTTACTCTTTAGTCAATTTTGTTATCCGTAAAACCATTTTGAAACTCACGTTACAAATTTTTTATTCTTTTCAATTAGTCATGAATCAATCGCAATATTACGATGCAAAGGGCTGAAGGCCTTGTTGCGATGCAATTATTTTTATTTGAGTAGTAAAATGTATTACGCTAAAATGTAAAGGTAGATTATTATATATTAGTGTACTTATTATTAAATTACATTTAGGTAAATATTGTATTAATTTATTTATATATATGTGAAATTGGTAAAATTACAATATTTATAAAAAATAATTAAATAATAATTTTACTTTAAAAAATTATTATTATTTTTCTATGTGGTTTATTAAGCGTGTACAAAAAAATTGAATTCATGATTTTTTAATAGCAAAATTATTTTAAAAACAAAGATTTAACCAATTGAGCTAATCTACAAGACTATTTTAATGATAAATTGAATTAATATATAAGTTAAACATATACACATATAAAAAAACATGTAACGACTTTTTTAACGATGAAGATTTAACCCATTTTATCATAAATTTTT
>APFE030924281.1:0-55223 GCA_000404065.3 Pinus taeda
CTGCTACAACAAGCGTTGGACCTAAGGTAAGATCGAAAAACACTTGGTTTCTCATAGAATAATGTATGTTTAGAGAAGGATTGCTCTTGTTTGTCTTGTTTGTCACTAGAGAGTCTTAGACTCCTAGGGAGGTTAGGTTTGTCCGCAAAAATAACTCTTTCCGCATGACAGTGGGAGGAGGGTATTTTTAGAGTGGTATCATAACATGGTTCACCCCTCATACTAGATGGGCTATGTGTTGGTCATGCATTCATGTTGGTTTCACGTGTGTCAATCATCCTTGAATGTTTTTTGGATATGCATGGTGTTGATCATGGTTGTAGTGATCTCACCATGTGAAGGAATATGCTGTTGTGTGAAGTGTGTCGTCATGGGTGTATGATTGGTTGCATGTTGTTTATGTTTGCGTACTATCAGTGTGTAGTGATATGGTTGTAGTTGTCATGCATGAGATCATGGTATGTGTAGTTTATATGGTCATGCATTTATGAATGGACTCTCGTTAAAATGATGGATATATGGTTACATGCTTATGTGTTATAGTTCTATATGTTTTCATGATTATGTTATACATGTGTCACGCTGATTTGTTGATCTTGCAGACAAGGTATCCTCCCCGAATTATACTAAGTTACTTTGGTTTATTTTGATTTGGTTTAGCTGACATGATATACCTTGAAGGAAGAATCACAAACATTGCTAGCAAGATGGTAGACTACAGTTCCTGAGACTCTCTTTATGGGTTAGATGAGTAGTGTGGTGTTGGGAACTCTTCTAATTTGGTAGAGATGTTGAGAATATTAAAGGAAGAAATAAGGAGTTGTAAGGTAGACAATGACAAAATCATACAGGCACAGGAGAAACAAGCAGAGGCAAATGTAATGATACTTTAGAGTTTGTCATAATTGTAACGACGAGGACCACTTCAGATCAGCCATGAGTAGGAGGACACAACTAATGGGGCATATGGTAGCAAGTCTCATAGTGAGTATAGGTTGGATGGAGAAGACACGATCAGAGATGTCAAGTCCTTGGATACTTCAGATAGGAGGGGTGATAGACATGGGTATTATTTTAGTTCTGATTCTGATAGGAATTATGATCGTCCTCTTCATCATCCTTACAAGAGGAGTGACAAGGGATATTTATTGGATTAGTTTAAGAAAGAAAACCAACCTACATTCAATGGAGAGATATAGAAATCATAGGATGCAGAGGCATGGTTTCTTGGTATTGAGGAAGTTCTTCAGATTGCATGATTACTAAAAGAACATGAAAGAAAAGATGACCAATTTCAGTCTCAAAGGTAAAGAAATTTGGTGGGAAAATGTGAAGAATGTCAAAGTTATTCAGGAAGATGAATTGACGTGGAATCAGTTTGAGAGGCTCTTCAAGAAGAAGTATTTGTCAGAAAGGTACTATGATGACAGAAGTAAGGAGTTTTATGAGTTTCAAATGGGTTCCATGATAGATGAAGAGTGTACTAACACGTTCTTGGAGCTATTGAGATATGTACCATAACTCAAGGAGGAGAAGGCCAAGGTTCAGAGATTCATTAGTGGACTGCCAGTGGCATACAGAGACAAGATTGAGTTAAATGAGCCTCAATTTTTGGAGGAGGTCATCTGAAAGCTGAAACATTGTTATGAACAGTCGAAGTAGAAATTTGAGCATAAGCATGACTTGAAAGGAAATGAGAAAGTTAAAGGAAAATGTCCACCAAAGTGAGGAAGACCTCAAGATGCAAGTGCGAAAGAAAATGTAGTCCCTTACAAGAAGTTCAATACAATTGAGAAGGGACATGGAGAGAAACATACTAGAGGCGATGGTAGAGCCCCGTTGTAGTGTTGGATATGTGGAAAGGATCATCATAGGAGGGATTGTCAGCAGTATCAGGGTGGTAGACCCCAGTCTATAGTACTCAGGAGGCACATATAGTTGGTGAAGTTGGTCATAACATTCCTTGGATTTATGCAGTTGTGGACAAGCAGTAGGCGAATCGTGAGGCATCTATCATTGAGATGGATGGTAAGATTTCTGATCAAGTTATTTATATTTTGATTGATCTTGGATCTAATTATAGTTATATTAATCTTGACCTGGGGGATAAGTGTGGCTTGAGAACAGAAGTGCATGCATAATCTTGGTTGGTACAATTGGCTACAACTACAAAGAAGAGAGTTCACCACTGGGTAAGAGCTTTTTCATTTGAGTTAAATGTTATGCCTACAGTAGCACATTTGAATGTACTACCATTGGGATCATATAGTATGATTTTGGGTATGGATTAAATGTACCTTCACAGGACCAAAGTGTATTGATTTGACAAGGTCATTGATTGTGTGGATGATATTGGGGAAAAGAGAATTTTGTAGGGAAAGAAGAAGGCTACATTAGTAAGGATATTTACTGCTATATAGGCTAAGCATAGTTGCAAAAAAGGTTGTGTGATGTTTGTAGTACATATATCTAGTGACAAAGGAAAATATGTTGAGGATGTAGGAATTTTCCAGAGGCACCATGTATTGCAACACTATTAGGATGTGTTTCCAGTAGAGATTCCAAAGTTACCTCCTCACAGGGAAGCAGATTTCTCTATTGAGTTGTTGCCAGGGGAAGCACCAACATTGAAGGCACCTTGTAGGATGAGCACTCTAGAGTTAGTAGAGTTGAAATTGCAGTTAAAGGTGATGCTTGAAAAGGGATACATTAGGCCAAGTGTATCACCTTTGGGTACACCAATGTTGTTCATAAAGAAGAAAGATGGTACTCTCAATTTGTGCATTGATTATAGGAAGCTGAACAAGGTAACGATCAAGAATAGGTACCCATTGCCGAGGATTGATGATTTGTTTGATCAGTTGAAGGTAGTAGTGTTCTCCAAGGTCAACTTGAGATTAGGATACCATTATGCACGTGATGAAGCTCATCAATGGGTAAATTGTATGGACCTTAATGCCACCCTCCAGCTTATTAAAATCAAATTTTCTCATATTTCTTTACATGTTTTGTTATACTTTTCTTAGTGAGAAGGGTAAAGATGAGATATCATGTCTTGTGGTCTAATGTGATTTACTTGCAGGTTTTGGAGCAAATTTTGGCTAAATAAAGTGCAAGAACTCAAAGTAGACAAGCAAGAGGGATTTTAGGAGATTGGATCTCCCTCCTTAACTCATCATTTACTTGAATATTCCTCCACCAGACCTCATCATCTTGGAGTTACAAGCAACTAAGCCGTTAAGGTCATTGGTAATCAAGCCAATGATTGTTGAAGACTAGTTGATCTCAAGTTGGGAGCAAAGGCTCCCTAAATTTAAGGAAGGTGTTTGTAGCTTCATTTGTAAAAATAAGAAGGCCTAGAGCCTCATTAGGATTCGACCATTTTTGTTGTAGCCAAGAGACATTTTCGAGCTAAGACATTCTGACTGATGACTCTTATGAATTTTTGATATTTTAATGAAAATGAGAAGCATTCCCTTGATCCAGCACTGAGTTGGCTCAGAGGGTTGAATATGTTGGGTTAGGGCCCAACCCTAGCAGTAGAGGTTCCTCTTTTTGTACATATATACTTAGATTACATTCATAGTTAGTTGCTGAAGTGATTTTGGTTTTGTTAATCTACAAGTATTTGGGTGATTAATTAGTTTTATTCCATTTGTGGATAGTTATATTAGTGGTATCATAGTGACAGTAAACACTTTAGAAAATCTTGTGATAGTGGCTTTCACCTCATATTCCTTATAGGATCATGACTTGAGGGTTCCATCCACACAGCCCAAAAACAAATTTCTTCTTTGATTACTGCATAATCTAGGTTTCTTGGTGAATACATCATTGTCTTTGAGTTTCTTAGAATTATTTTCAATTGTCATTTTGATATCTTAAGTTTTTCTATGGTTTAAAAGCACTTCCATTCATGAACTTAGACATTAGCTAATAATAAATCTATTTCCCTCCACTCAACAAATATTTTCCATGTATAGATGAGTTTGTGCATAAATCAAGACAAGAGTGCATGTTGTTTCGGGAGCTTCTAATTTTCAGGGAGACCTCATCTCATTCGCCTCATCCAAGTCCTATCCACCCATGTTGCCAAGGTCCTCTAAACCCTAAATCCGAATTCTTGTTTTGAAAGAAAAGTTGTCATTTCCATTGAGAAAATCGAACCATCTTGAAGCATCTAAGTGAGCCTTGGAAAATGTTCACCTCCTCCATGCCTTATTTCCCCATCAGACACCTTTCCCATAGTTCATTCTACCTTTCCTGCTATCTTCTAAGCTTTCAGCCTGTTTCCTATAGTAAAACCGGGCATCCTGTAGTAGAACTAGGACATCCTATAGTACTACAGGAAACCCTATGTCAGCTTCTTTTAACCTTGAATTTAGAAAAAATTGTCATATGAGCTTAGATTAGGCCTCCACTTGCCTTCCATACCCTTGAGAATAGCCCATACCTTTCCCTCCATAAATGTCTCCCCTGCCAAAGAACAAGTGAAAATTTGCATTTGCATTCATAAAACTAAACATCAAAAAAGGCTTTTTCTACCATTTCTAAATTAGCACATGCATGCAATAGTCATAATACTTCTTGGATCAAATTCCATGCTTAGTTAGTCTAGATCATCACATGTTATAGAAAGGGTCAAGCTAGGTTTATTTTGCAAGAAAAATATGTGAATGTGTAGCTAGATGATTTCATGTTGCTTTATAGCATATTCCAATTCATTCTTTCATTTCCTAGAGTAGGCAACACTCCTTTTTTGCATTAAGGATAATTTTCCCTTTACCATTTGTTAGTCAGAATCCTTCTAGTCAATAGATGACTGGTTTGGAAAACCCTAGTGGTCTATCACCCTAGTTGAAAAGTGAAAATAGTAGACCATTGTATCTACTGTGTATACAACAGTGTCACCTCCAAGTTTGTATGAACCCAGGGTTGATGAAGTAAAGTTGGTAGCCCAAGAGTTGCAACATTCTTGTTACAATACTTGTGCTCATCACTTTTTGATGTCGTTGCCAGGGAGGTGTCTAAGTAGATGTGATTTTTTCTTTATTTATTTGTTTCTAATTTTGAAAATAGTTCCAGTCAATAAATAGTTGCAATCTTTTTCTTTCTTTCCAATTATGCAAGTAGTTCCATTCATCAAGTAGTTGCAATTTTATCTTCCTTTCTTTCCATTGTGCAAGTAGTTTTGAAAAAAAAGAAAAACTCCTTTCATGCCTCTTAGGAGTAGAGAAAACTTAGGGAATTTTTTTCAAAATACCCCACACATCAAACAACCAACCTTCCCGCTTCTTTGATCACTGTAAGCTAGAGGACCCATTAGGCGAAAAACCAGAGATTTTTGAAGAGCCTATTGGGGAAGAAGAAGAGAACATTATACCAACTTACACCGTGGCTAAATATAGAAATGAGATTGGATACAAAGGAGTTGAGAATAGAGCTAAGGGTGCTTTTCCCATCAGAGAAACTAATAGGGATACTAGGATGAAGAACATAAGCCCCTCTTCCCTTCCTCACTTTCATGGTCTGACCTTAGAAGACCTGGATACTTTTTTGTTTGAATTTGCTATCATATGAAGAAATTATGATTACGCCTCTGATGACCATAAGTTAAAACTCTTCCCACCCACTCTCAAAGATGCGGCCTTGCACTAGTTCATGGGTTTACCTAGGGACAACATCACCACCTGGGCTTAGATGCAACAAGACTTCAACAATAAGTATAGGGACTACTGCAGGTCTAAAGATACCAAAGAGGAAATTTTTAGAATGACCTTGGGACATGATGAGTCTTTAGAAGATTATGAGGAAATATTCCAACTCAGCTACAAAAGGGCTAGGTGCACCCTTGATCCTAAATCAATTAAGCTAATCCTTGTTAGAGGGATCAGGGAAGATCTCTTAGAAACCCTAAACCTTTTGTCAGGAGGGGAAATCTATCAATTACCCTATGATGATATCAAGATAGTTTTAAAAAATCATTCTAGGGCAGCTAGAAAGAAGGGTAGGGCTAGTTAATCTTTGGCTAGTTCATCATCCTCCAACACATCCATAAAAAGTGAAATTGGGAACATGTTGGAAGACTTTAAGAGTGAAATATTGCATACCTTTTCTCTGCAAATGGACACCATGAATATCAAGAGGAAGAAGGAGGTAGAAGAGAGAGCCTTAGCTGTCTTCTACCCTAGATGCACCAGGAGGCATCCTAGGAATGAATGTCCATTAAATCTTATAGAAATATACTCGGTCTTTGATGAGAACTACTCCATAGACAAGTGCCCTTCTCTGCCTGGATTAAAATTTGTGTATCAGGGAATTGAAGGGGTGACTGAAAAACTCTGCTATATCAACCAAAGGAGGCCTCAAGGACCTCAACCATACTAGCAAGGCATGAAATGGGCATCCTTTTCGTATTACAACCCTAACCAGAATACATCCATTCCCCCTTGGTGCCCTCCTCCTCATCCTTCATGGTCCACACTTTCTCCTTGGTCTTTTGCACCTTAATACCATTCCCAACCTGCCAACCAACCATTCCATCCATATGCTCCTCCAAAATCTTAGTGGAATGCACCATCCTAGGGGTGGGTGCCCCCGTACAACTAAGCTCCAGCTTTACTACCTCCACTCCCATCTCAACCAAAAATCCTACACCCTGCTCCACCTAAGAAACCTCAGATGTCTGCTTAACCAAATCTAAACCCAGAAAATACACAGACACAACAGGTCTACAGTGGAGAAGCATCCTACCCTGCCTATGCTATGGAAATTCAAGAAATTAACCTCAGGTCTAGAAGAGTTCTTCCGGATAATAAACTTACATCTCCACCCGAGGAGCATGAAGAGGAAAGGGAGGAGAGTGTCCCTAAAGAAAATCCACCTCCTTTTCCTAAGAGATTAATCCATCCTATCCTGCACACCCAGAAGAGACTAAACTTCTGGGTGAATTGAAAAACTTGTGTGTTAAAATCCCACTTCTAAAAGCTATCAAGGATGTCCCCATCTAAAACAAGTTAATCAAGGAAAAATGTTTCAATCTTAGGAGGTGAAAGAAAGACACCCATACCATTAATGTCATTGGAAAACTGTTCGACTTAATGTTGGGGTAGGTGATTTACGCAAAGTATCTAGATCCTAGAAGTCCTGTGGTAGATGTATACATCGATGGCATCATTGTACTCCATACCTTGATCGATCTTGGGGCTACCATAAATGTGATGAATAAGGATACGATTCTTAAAATAAATCTCCAAGGCTCATTAAGAAATATCACGATAGTCTTGCATCTTGGAGACAGGTCCAGAATAGCTCCTAAGGGAGTTGTTGAGGATGTGATGGTCTCCATTAATTCCTGGGAATACCCTGCTAACTTCTCAGTTCTCGAACTTAAGACCAAGTTCATTAGTTATCATCTCATCCTCGGGAGGCCATGGCTAGCCACTAATGATGCTTACATAAGTTTCAGGGCTGGGAATATGACCATTTAAAATGGGCATTTGTCTAAACAATTGGTCCTGTACCCTCTTTCTCAACTATCTCTGGAGCATGACTTACCTTTATGGTTAGAAGAGGAGGAATAAGATGAAGTCTACTCTTCCCTAATATATACCCTAGATGCTACTATAGGAGGGGGGCAACCTGATGAAGATGACCTGATTGAAAAATCCCTCCAGAATCATCCCCCCAACACCATGTCCCTTAAGGGGTTAGTGAAGAAAGTTGAAGATAACCATTTGATTGATCTGTACCTAGCTGATTCAAACCTTGCTTATGTCAATATGATAGAATTTGGCCCAGAAAGAACACTGAAAATCAACCCCTCTCTATACATTAGGAAGAGGAGTTATGTGACATGCTAAGAAATCATCTAGATTCCTTTGCCTGGAGTTACAAGGAAATGAAGGGAGTGAAACCTTTGGTGTGTACTCACCAAATTTACATCAAGGAAGGCTGCAAGCCAGTGCACCAACCTCATAGGAGAATGAACCCAACCCTCAAGGATATAGTCAAAGAAGAACTACAAAAGTTGTTGGATGCAGAGTTCATTTACCCCATCTCAGATAGTGAGTGGGTGTCTCCTTTGGTTCTGGTTCTAAAGAAAAATGGGAAGTGGAGGATCTGTGTGGATTACAGAGAGCTAAAAAAAATCAATAAAAAAAGACCATTTCCCTCTACCTTTCATTGACCAAGTATTAGATGGTCTGGTAGGAAAGAAGTCCTTCTCTTTCTTGGATGGATTCAATGGTTACAATCAGATCCATATCAGCCCAGTGGACCAGGATAAAACTACCTTCACCTGTCCCTAGGCTACCTTTTCTTATAGTGTCCTTCCTTTTGGGTTATGCAATGCCATTGCCACTTTTTAGAGGGCAGCCCTGAGCATATTTGTAGTGATAGTCCATGACTCTGTGGAAATTTATATGGATTATTTCACCCCTTATGGGTGTGATTTCCTGGAGGCTCTCTAAATTGGGAAAGTATTAAATAAATGAATTGAAATGAACATATCCCTTAGTCCTGATAAGTGTGAGTTCTTGATGACTACATGGATTATTCTAGGTCACTCAATATCCTAGGAAGGACTGCAAGTAGACCCAAATAAGATAGCTATCATAAAGAGGGTCGCTACTCCTCAAAAGGAGAGGGATGGCAGAAGTTTCTTAGGCTTAGATGGATATTATAGGAGATTCATAAAAGACTTCAGCAAGGTAGCTTCGCCTTTGTTTGGACTATTGGCCAAGGAATCTAAATTTTTATGGTTAGAAAGATGCTAAGAGGCCCTAGAAACCCTAAAGGACAAGTTGACTACTGCACCTATAATTTGAGGCCCAAATTGGGCTCTTCCTTTCCACATCCATGCTAATGCCTCTGAAAAATATATAAGCGAATCTCTGGGCTAGATAGATAAAAAGCTACCTTATTCCATTTACTTCATCAAAAAACATCTGCCCAAAACTGAGTTGAACTACACTGTGACTGTAAAGGAACTCCTAGCTGTTATCCATTCATTGAATAAATTTAGACATTACATTACTGGTTACCAGACCTTTGTACATACTGACCATGCTATTATTAAATATTTGATGAACAAAACTGATGTGAATGCCTGAATTATTATATGGTTGCTTTTGTTACAATAGTTTGATCTAACTATCATTGATAAGCCCGACAAATAAAATGTAGTTGTAGATTTTTTGTCCAGATTAGCTTTTCCTACAAGTGAGGAAGGAATGGTTGATGACCAGCTGCCATATGATCATTTATTCGCCATTTCAGTCCTCTCTCCGTGGTTTACTGACATATTCAACTAAATAGAAGCTCCATAGTTCCCTCCAAATCTATCCTCCAAGGAAAAGAGTAGAATTATAAGGAAAATCGCTCCATTCACTTGCATTGAGGGAAATCTCTTCAAGATGGGCCCATATCAAATTATAATAAGATGTGTTAGGGAGGAGGAATATTTTGACATCCTTCTAGCCTGTCATGATGGGCCTTGTGGAGGTCACTTTGTAGCCAAAAGTATAACCTTCAAGGTACTACAAGTTGGCTACTATTGGCCCACTCTCCACCAAGATGTAAGAAGATATACCAACCAATGTGACTAGTGCCAAGGAATGGGGAAACCTACTCCGAGGGATGAAATTCCTTTGCAACCTTAAGTGACTTTTGATCCGTTTGACAAGTGGGGCATGGATTTCATTGGGCCCATTGATCCTCCATCAGGATAGAAAAAGTACATCATTGTGTGCACTGACTACTTAATAAAGTGGCCTGAAACCAAAGCTGTCAAGGTAGCCACAAAAGAGAGAGTGGCTGAGTTCTTGAGGGAGAATGTGATTTACAAGTTTGGATACCTTAGAGAGCTAGTCACCGATCAGGGCACTCAATTCACCTCACACATGATTGAGAATCTGTTAAGCCAACATAAGATCAAGCACATGAAGTCCACTCCTTGCAACCCTTAGGCCAATGGACAAGTAGAAGTTACCAATAGAGCATTGGAAAGCATTCTGACAAAGGTGGTGAGCAGCAATAGGAAGGATAGGGTTGACACATTAGTGGAGGCCACTTGGGCCTACAATACATCTTGGAAGACAACCACTAGCTTCATCCCTTATGATTTGGTCTATGGGAAAAAGGCTATGATCTCCACTGAGTTTGAGTACAACACTTTAAGGATGGTAGCACAATTGGATATGGATGTTACAAGGGCACAGTAAGAGAGGTTTCTACAACTCAATGGGTTAAATGAATTCAGGATTAGGCCCTCCTACACATAGAGGTGATTGAAGTACAAAGAAAGGTTTGGCATGAAAAAAATATCAGAGACAAAATGTTTCAAGAAGGTGATTGGACTTTGCTTTATGACTCTAGGTTCAAGGATTTCAAAGGAAAGTTGATGACTAGATGGCTGAGCTCATATGTGATAGAAAAGTGCCATGACAATGGGGTTGTTCAGATAAGAACAATTGATGAATAAAGTATCCCCTTTCTTGTCAATGGGTATAGATTGAAAGCCTACAAAAAGCCTTTGTTAAAGGAGGAGTTCCTCAGTAATATCAGTAAGGAAATAATGGTGATTGAGGGAGTCTCAACTTCCACCTCACCAAATTCTTGGAGATTGTTGAATCTTGAAAAAAAAAGAAAAAAACAATAAGAGACCTAGGTGAAAACCTCCACGAGGCACTTGAGGCCCGCTTTTGGGTTGAAAACCTCCTTTAGGCAGCCCTAGAGTGAAACAAAAACAAGGAAAAAGAGAAAAATAAAAGACCCCTGGGTGAGAACCTCCTTTGAGGTGCCTAGGGTAGGAAACCAAGATGAAAACCTCCTTTGAGGCAACCTAGTTTTCTTTCAAAAAAAATACAAAAATAATGGCAAGGACCTCAAACTTTCCCACTCATAATAGCTTTGGTTTTTCCAGGTTTTCAAGTAATTAATGGACACCAAGTTCAAAGGGAAACAAGCCATGAAAAACCCTATTTTTCCTTCCTTCATTTCATATCCTCCATGATCCCCATGTTTCCTTCATTCATACTCACCTCCAACCATAAAAAATCCAATTTTCAAGAAATTTTGTGACTTCTACAAGATTTCTTGTAGTTACTACAAGATTTTCCTGTAGTACTACAGGAAGTCCTGAAATCTATAGGAATGAAATTCCGATTGAAAAATCATGATACATGCATGTTTTGGGTGGATACCGTAGGCCATTGGCTTCACCACATCTCAACCAACACCATTTCATGACAATGTCACCCTCTGTATCCATCAAGAAATTCACCTAGAATAAAAAAGAAAAAAAATAGAAAGGAAAAAGAAAGGAAACAAAGAAAAATCAAGGGGGCCATAACAATAGTAGCCTACCTCACCTACTACTCCATGGCCACACCTTCCACTCCCACTTCAAAATCTATTAACCCTCCAAGAAAAATAAATACCAAAGAAATTCAAAAAGAGGCAGGTCTAGGAAACCTTATAGCAGCCTATATTGAAACAATAACAGTCTCCAGGCTCATCCATCAACACCCATGCATTGAATGAGTAGAATAACATATGTAGGCACTATGGCACCTCTCCAAATCTCAGTAGTAATAGAAGAATCCAACACCTGCACTTCACAACAAGAAGACAACCTCTCAATGAAATAAAATCAACAAAAAGAGAGCAGAAGAGAAGATGTACTTGAACCATAAGCAGCATAGTAGAGCCACCCTCTAGCATGCATCAACAAATAAAAGGAAGCCATAGGTATGTCACCTCATCCACACTCTCTCCAAAGTATGAATATGATTAAAACAACAGGAATATGAAAAAGTTGGTTTTGTAAGCTGAAGGTGGTCAGTTAACTTGGCCATCCTCAGCCTGATAACAAAAAGTTAAAGTTCTAGTAAACTGAACACATGGTAAGGTCACATCAAAGGAAATAAATCAGAAATTTGGTCGAGTTATCAAATGCAGGAGTGGGTGATGATTATGAGAAAGGGTTACATGATAACTAATAGTGGGCCAACGGTTCAAAAGGAGAAATTATGTATTCAGCGAGCCAACACATCACTTAATGAAATCAACCATAAATAGAAATATTTCCTAACTTTCATATAAGACATTGTTCATTTCAAGATTTTGAGAGTTCAGACCACCTAGAGGAGCCATTGAAGGAGAAATATAATCTTGTCTATCCTATAGTGATCACCTACAAGAAATGCAGGGAAACTACAAGAAACAGTGAGGGAAGCTAGTCTCAACCATCCTACAGTGAGAACATACAGGAAACACACGAAAACTACGGGAAACAGTGAGAAGTGTCAAAAATGTTACGAGGGGGTGCCTAGGGCCCAAATATTCAAGAATTCTCCTCAACCAAGGCATTGTAGTGAAAGGTAGGTGCCATATCCTTTGTGGTCTCATTTTTAAAGAGAAAAAGAAAGAAAATTGTCATTTATTTTAGTAATTATAGTGTGCATAGAGATAAGAAAATTGTCTGGAGGATTGTGTAGAGTCATCGCCCTCCTAAAATCTAAACCCTCATTCACATGGGAAATCTCTTAAGCTATGGCCACCAAAATTCATACAATCAGATTGACAGAGAGAGAAGATGGCAGGGGGTTTCAATAGAAGGGAGCCCACCAGAATAACTAGAATACATCAATGTCCTCCTGTGGTAGAAATCCTTACAAGGCATTAATGGTTGGGATTCTTCGAGCTACTTAGGGGATATCATGATGATGTAGCTAGGTAATTTTCAATGTCACTCATACCTCAAGCTAGATTCAGTGCAATTGTTGTAGTTAGAGGATTGTCAGTAACAATTACCCTTGAAAGCATTAACAAAATCACTACACTTCCTCTAGGTTTACAATGGAGAAAAGAGGATAAAGATAGCAACACTCTTGCCAAGAATAAAATTTTCTTGGAAGATGAGGAACCAACTAAGGAAAAAAATGGGATTAGAAGGTAGAGCATTCCATATCATTGGGATGAATTAAGCTATTACATTCTCAAGTATATTTCTTATGAGGGAAGGCTCAGTAGAGCTTATGGTTACCAGTTTAGACTCCTCCATGAGCTAAGATTTGGAGAAGAGTTACCTCCTCATAGAAGACTTAGTGTTCCCTAGTTTTTTTTGCAATCAATGATAGACATGAGCGTCAAGGTACAAGAAGGGAAGCATCGATAGTTGGCACATCGTGGACTAATCAAGCTCATACTAGAAGATGCCCTAAGCTAACTAAGAATCCCTATTATGTGGTCAACATTTGAAAACATGAAGAAAGAAGATGTAATTCAAGACATTGAGTATGAAAGAGACCCAAATTCTAGTGGTGGGGAAGAGGAAGAAGATCCTGAAGAAGAGGAAGAAGATCTTGAAGAAGAGGAGCATAGAGAAGATGAAGAACCAGAGGAAGAAGAGGAGGCAAATATAAATGAAATAGAGGAAGAAGAGGAGGCATTATAAATGAAACAGAGGAAGAAAATGATAGTAGGGAAGAAGCACAAAAGTATGAATCGAGTCTTGAAATACATAGCAAGGAATGAGAGGAATCCCCAAGAGTGTCTCCAGAGCCCACATAGAAGGAGGCAGTTTCTCCCTTGACTACTCCAAGTACACCTATAAAATCAAAAAGAAAGAAGCAGAGGTTGACTCCCCTATACTTCAGAGCAAGGAGGAGCACTAGGATAAAACAAGGGAGACCTCAAACAACTACCAAGACTCTTATAATCACTGAAGACTCACAAAGAGAACAAGAAAATATAGTCTCCCCAAGAATGAAAGGTGAAGAGGAAACATCAAAATAGGTTTCCCCGAGGTCACCAATCACCTATGTTAGAAGGCCTGTCACTAGGTCAACCTCAACAAAGAAAATTAAAGAATATTTGACCCCTTTTCAAAAAGGGAAAAGCCTCCTATAGGAAACACATAGAGTCCTATAGGAAACTTTGTCGAAACTAAAGGAAACATAGAAAAGGGAGCAAAAAGGACAACAGGGATGAAGGGAAGGAAAGGAAGCAGCAACACAAGTTCATGGGGAGATAGATACTCCAAAGACAGTAAAGGGAGAGTCCCAAGAGCTGTAGGAACCTATCCCACAAGCAAATCTCAGCTCCTATTATAGATTCATTGAGGGAGGAAGAATAATACCACAAATATTTGCCATCCCTCTATTCTTTGAGCTTGAAAAGGAGAGAGAAAGGACACATCGGTGGATGCAAATTGCTAAATCAAAAAGTGTAAAGGATGTGGGCCATATGGAAGAGAAGTAGCTAGAGATGGGAAAAGAGTTGAGTGAGATAAGGGACATGTAAAGAGTGATGAAATCTCAACTATAAGTTGAGAACACATGGCTGAGGAGGAAAGAACAAGAAAAAGGGAGCCAATTGGCAACTACGAAAAGTCTCTCCATGGAAGCACTCCAGTGCAAGATGCTCGAAAAATCATATGCCTTGTACCTCAAAGAACAATGGTTGCAATTTGAGATAAAAATCCTAACACAACGAGGGCCAATCCCTTTCCATGACTATAGGCAGTTCATTGAGCTTTGTGACCAAACCACCCTGGAGGACAGGGCCAAGGTATCTGAATTCTACTTATATAACTTGGCCTTAATAGACTTGAATGTGTGGGACCCCACTCCAAAGTTGGGAGACTTACAACCGATAGCCTTGGCATCACGGATGAGTCATGAGGGCGCCAGGGCTAAGGAAGTGAAAAGAGTATTGGAAAGAGAAGAAACAAAGCCCCTTTACATTAGAGCAGAATAGAGAAATTATATGGTTGTCATTAGCACCCACAACCTCATCGCTAATGATCCCTAGCTTGCACTAAGATACCTATCTTGCACCAAGATACCTAGCTACACAAGAGTAAGAAATCACTCATTTTGAGGACACTTTGAGATTTCTAAGGGATGAAAGCCAGGGAAACTTTTAAGAACCCCCCAAATTTATAAATATAATAAATGGGCAAATCTCCATGGTATATAGGAAAAATGGAAGGCGATTTTATCAATAATATAATATGTATATATAATTTTTTGGCGAATCTCTCATCAGGCATGGCAAATATTTTACTCAATTATAAAATCTTGTAAGATCTTGGTATTACCATGGGTTATCATAAATCTGGAGCTTAAAAATTATTATTAGTAATTTATAAAAATTAATAGTTGATTTTTATTTTAACCAAGCTAAAATGTTTAACATACATTAAATTACAACATCCATTTTTACTCTTATCCACCAAGCCCCGAGAGGGACCAAATATTTCTTCACTCTATGCTAGTTTGCATATCACGATATTTGATACCTCCGAGAGGGACCAAATATTTTTTCACTCTATGCTAGTTTGCATATCACGATATTTGATACCTCTCGGGGGTTAGTAGATCCACAGTAAAGATGGATCTATGCTAGTTTAATTCCCCCATTTAAATAGGCTACATTCTAGGTGAATACCATGGGTCAATACCATGTGCCATTTTGGTGAATACCATGGTCAATACCATGTGCCATTTTTATTTTTATTAATACTAATATTAGGGTTAATAATGTTTTTTTGCATGGTATTAATATAAAAAAATAAAAAAATGTTTTATTTGTTTACCGTACCTCTCGTTTATTTATATCTTTATTCATTTACCATACAGAGTAAATATAAAAAAATGTTTTATTTGTTTACCATACCTCTAGCTTATTTATATTTTTATGCCCATAGGATTCACTTAAATAAAACCTCTTTCTTGAGCCTTCATAAATAGAACGAGGGTTATGGACTAAATATAAAAGAGGTTTTACTTATTTACCATGCGTCTCATTTATTTATATTTTTATTAATTTACCATACCTCTTTTATAAATATGGTATTTAGGTCTTTGGCCCATAGGATTCACTTAAATAAAACCTATTCTTGAAAATGGGCGAATGGATTCACTTAAATAAAACCTATTCTTGAAAATGGGCGAATGGAAGGTTGTAACTCCTAATTTCAAGGGCTAAATTTACCTTTTTTACCCTCTCCCTTAAAATAAGGTGGGCTATTTGAGGTGATTTGTAAAAATGTACTATGATACAAAATATTCGCCCACTAAAAATTTAAAACCCATTAATTTCGCCAAAGGGCGAACATTCGCCCCTAAAATTTTCTATGATGAAATCTAGTAAGCATGCCAAAGGAGATGGATCACCTTACCCTACAACCTAAAGATCAGGGAATATCATTTCCCTCAAAGAATGAGGGATGCACTAGAGAAGACCCCACTATATAAGAAGGCACTTTAGAGACTCAAAGTCAACTAGATTGGATTGAAATTTAGTCCATTTCTTTTGGGTATGTTAGAAGGGAGAAAGGAAGAAGAAGAAAGAAAGCAGTGGGAGGAAATAGAGATGCATGTAGGATTTTATCCACAATAGGAGGATACAACAACAGAAGCCTGAAATGTCAGGGAGGCTAATAAAGCAATGAAAGACATGGACATAGATTGAGTTGCTAAGAGGATGAGAAACACTTTCAGTAGGGGGGTGATGATGAGGCTCACCAATGGGTAAATTATATGGACCTTAATGCCACTCTCCAACATATTAAAATAAACTTTTCTCTCATTTCTTTACATGTTTTGTTATATTTTTCTTAGTGAGAAGGGTAAAGATGAGATGTCATGTATTGTAGTCTAATGTGCATTAATTGTAGGTTTTGGAGCAAATTTTGGCTAATCAAAGTGCAGGAACTCAAAGTAGACAAGAAAGAGGGATTTTGGGAGATTGGATCTCCCTCCTTAACTCCTCACTTACTCAAAGATTCCTCCACCAGATCTCATCAAGTTGGAGTTACAAGCAGTCGAGCCATTAAGGTCATTGGAAGACAAGCCAATGCTAGTTGAATACTGGTTGATCTCGAGCTGGAAGCCAATCCTCCTTAAATTTAAGGAAGTTTTTGGTAGCTTTAGTTGTATGAATAAGAAGGCCTAGAGCCTCATTAGGATTTGACCTTTTTTTTTGTAGCCAAGAGGCATTTTCGAGCTAAGGAATTGTGACTGATGACTCTTATGTATTTTTGATCTTTTAATGAAAATGAAAAGCATTCCCTTGATCCAGCACTGAGTTGAATCAGAGGGTTGAAGCTCTTTGGTTAGGGCCCAACCCTAGCAGCAAAGGTTTCTTTCTTTTACATATATGCTTAGATTACATTCATATTGAGCTACTGAAGTGATTTATGTTTTGTTAATATGAAAGTATTTGGGTGACTAATTAGTTTTCTTCCATTTGTGAATAGTTAGATTAGTGGTATCATAGTGATAGTAGACACTTTAGAAAATCTTGTGATAGTGGCTTTCACCTCATCTTCCTTATAGGATCATGAAGTGAGGGTTCCATCCACACAACCCAAAAACAAATTTCATGTTTGATTATTGCATAGTCTATGGTTTCTTGGTGAATAGATCACTGTCTTTGAGTTTCTTATAATTATTTGCAATTGTCATTTTGATCTCTTGAGTTTTGCTATGGTTTAAAAGAAGTTCCATTCATGAACTTAGCCATTAGCTAATAATAACTTTGTTTTCCTCCATTCAACAAATATTTTCCATGTATAGATGAGTTTGTGCATAAATGAGGATAAGATTGTATGTTGTTGTAGGAGCTTCTAATTTTCAAGGATACCTCATCTCATTCACCTCATCCAAGTCCTATCCACTCATGTTGCAAAGGTCCACTAAACCCTAAATCTGAATTCTTGTTTTGTAAGAAAACTTGTCATTTCCATTGAGAAAATCCAACCATCTTGAAGCATCTGACTTGGCCTTGGATAGTGTTCACCTCCTCCATGCCTTATTTCTCCATCAGAAACCTTTCCCACAGTTCATTCTACCTTTCCTGCCATCTTCTAAGCTTTCAGCCTATTTCCTATAGTAAAACAGGACATCCTGTACTAGAACTAGGACATTGTGTAGTACTATAGGATACCCTATAGTGGCCTGTTTTAAGCTCGAATTTAGCAAAAATTTTCATCTGAGATTAGATTAGGCCTCCACTTGGCTTCCATACCCTTGAGACTAGTCCATACCTTTCCCTCCATACCTGTCTCCCCTGCCAAAGAACAAGTGAAAAATAGCATTTGCATTCATAAAACTAAACATCAAAAAAGGATTTTTCTACAGTTTCTAAATTAGCACATGCATGCAATAGTCATAATACTTCTTAGATCAGATTCCATGCTCAGATAGTCTAGATCATGACATGTTATAAACAAGGTTAAGATAGGTTTCTTTTGCAAGAAAAATGTGTGAATGTGTAGCTAAATGATTCCATGTCGCTTTATAGCATCTTCAAATTCTGTCTTTCATTTCCTAGAGTAGGAAACACTTCTTTTTTGCATTAAAGATAATTTTCCCTTTTCCATTTTCTAGTCAGACTCTTAGTCAATAGAACACTGGTTTGAAAGACCATAGTGGTCCATCACCTCAATTGACAAGTGACAAGAGTAGACCATTGCATCTATTGCATATACAACAATTTCACCTCCAAGTTTGTACGAACCCCGGATTGATGAAGTAAAGTTGGTAGAGAAGGAGTTGCAACATTCTTGTTGCAATACTGGTGCTCAACAGTACACATCAAGGAAGAGGATATCTAAAATATCATGTTTAGGACCAGCTATGGGCATTATGAGTTTGTTGTAGTTCCATTCGATTTGACTATTGCCCCAACTACATTCATGTGTTTGTTGAATAATGTGTTGCATCCTTATCTGGAAAAGTTTGTTATTGTATTCATTGATGAAGTCTTGATATATCCAAGAATGAAGAAGAGCATGCCAAGAATTTAGCAGCAATGTTGAGATTACTAAGAGAACATCAATTGTATTTCATGCTTAACAAGTGCAGTTTCTTTCAGAATGAGGTACATTACTTGGGACATGTCGTTTCCAAGGAAGGCATATCAGTAGATCCAGAAAGGTGAGGGCCATCATGGAGTGGGAAACTCCTAAGAATTTGGATGAGTTGAGATCATCCATGGGATTAGCAGGTTACTACAGGAGGTTCATCAGTAAATTCTCACACATTGCATATCCTATCACATCATTGCAAAGGAAAGGTAAGATGTTTGAATGGACAAAGGAGTGTGAGGCTAGTTTCGAGCAGCTCAAGTAGTCGTTGACACATGCACCAGTGTTAAATATTGCAGATCTGGACAAAGAATTTGTAGTATGTACAAATGCTTGCAATAGAGTATTTGGTGGAGTCCTCATGCAAGAAGGACAAGTAGTGTGCTATGAGTCACGGTGTAATATTCCAAAATTAAATAAATAGTGATATACAAAGAAAAAATGATTTACAACACAAAAGAATTTAACAATTAGTAAATGCTCATAAAAATCCAGAGGAAGAACCAGTTAAGCCATTTTATTAATCAATGGAGCAAGTACAGTAGTATGGAAGAATTCACCTGGGCTTGTCTCATTGGAAAGCATGAAAGAACTATTAGAAAATTATATATTATGGAGTAATGGAACACATAAAATATTGCAGAAATATAAACACAGAAAACACATAAAACAAGAGAGACACAGATATATGTGGTTCACCCAGTTTGGGCTACATCCACGGAGAAACAACCAATCCTTCTTTATTATATTATCCAGCAAACTGAAGAGATACAACCCATAGTAGATCCGCTGTAACACCCTCTTCGCACTCAATATCCTCTCTCTTCCTCACTCAGAATACAGATCTACATAGACGCAATACAATTCCCTCATATATAGTGAGGGGTTGCCGTCTAGGGCAAAAAACCCTAAATTAAACATAACTTATACCATCAGATCATCCACCTAATGAACGGCCTAGATTGACTAGAAATTACTAGACTTTTACAAGTCAATTTTACATCTATTTTTAGCTTCGGGGGTGTTGCCCCTGAACCCCTGCCGAGGGACCGCTGGCCCCTAGACCCCCTAGCCAGGGGGATTAGTCCCCCTGGACCCCCGTAGGTGGGACAAGTCCCCCCCGCATGGAGGGGTTACATTCTTCCTAGGGTATACATCTAGCTAAAACCTTTGAATACAGAAGATGATCAGGCTCCACACCCAAAAATAACCTAGGCGGTGAGACAGTGATTTCAAATACTGGAAATGACTGGTCCTCTAATGCTCTGCACTGCATAGAAAATTTCACTGTTGGTTGGAAAGGAACTTCAAGAAACTCCATCTCCACTACTCAAAAAATTCTACAAAATCAGACCCAAGCCCCTTGACCAAAACCCACAAAAAACGTAGAAAGGGTTTGGTTTGAATCTAACCTCCCAAATTCAACCACCAGTATGTCCTACACCCTCCAAACTACTAAAGAATATAACCTATAAAGAATACTAGAAAAATCTTCCACCCAAGCTCTGGAAATGTAGCAATCTACTCCACAGATTCTTCCCTTATCTCCCCCAACAAATACCAACCTCAAATACTAATAATCTACCTCCCACGCGTGCAGAAAATGTTACCTCTGCGCTGACCCAAGAAGTGCGAAAGTCACACTTAAGAGGAGCACTCTACTCGAAATTGAAAACTCTCCAAGATCGAAGAAAAAATCCTATGCCTACTCTCTGAAAATTCTCCAAGCCAAATCTCCTCTACAATATGCCACAAACAAACTCGACCTCCCTTCACTGGGTCCTCCAAAAATACGCACCACTTGGAGATGAGTGAAACTATTGGAAACCACAACAAGATCTTCCTCTGGAATAATGAAGATAAACCTCTCTAGGGTGGCACTCGAAGTCCCCTGAAGAAAGGGTGATCTATTTTCTTGAATAACTCTTACTAAATAACAAGTGAATCAGCTAAGAAACTCGAGCAACTAGAGAGAAATTTGATATGCCAAAAGATGAATGAAATGAGGAGAGTTGCCTTCCTCATATAGATTTCGTGGAACATGTTTCCTTCCATTTTCCTTCCATCATGGGTCCCTCACTTAACCAATGACTTCCCCTCCATGCAAATCGATCTAGGGAATGCATATTCTCCTAGCGTGGGTTCCCCCCATGTATAACTTAACCACATCAACTTAATTACATCAAAATAACTTATGCTAAGTGTGACCTCCTAATAAAATCAAATGGGCCCCATCACCTCCAAAATTGGCCCCAAAATGTAATAATTAATATTGTTCCAAATTAATTTAGGAAGGGATATGACAATCCTCCCCTCCCAAATGTTGCTTGTCCCTAAGAAACTTCAATGTTGGATGCTCAAGTATGTGCTCTCCCTCCCAAGTGGCATACTCATCTAGAAAGATCTTCCAATGCACTAAGTATTATATGATGATCCTACTTAAGAGATTCATTTCCTTGGTTTCCAATATGGTCTCTGGTTCTAAAATCAGGTGCCCCTCATCATCAAGAGGAAGCAAACCCATAGTCGTTGTAACCTTTTTCCCCAACACCCTCTTGACGTATGACACATGAAAGATATTATGGATCCTGCTCCCTAGTGGTAGCTCCAACTGGTAAGCCACCTCTCCAACTCTCCTGATCACCCTGTAAGGCCCAAAGAATCTTGGTTGCAACTTCTCAGCCCCCTTTTGCTTCAGTGTGGATTGCCAGTATGTGTTGGGACAGGGTCCCCTAGGGTTGATTTTGTGGTCAAAAGCCCATGTTTTGGGGCAGAAAGCCCAAATTTTTGTATGTAAAGTGTAAAGTCTCCACAATTTGTGGTCGTAGAGTGCGTAGATGTAAAGTGTCATAAAGGGTTTTCATCCTTTGTGTATGTAAGATGTGTTGGCTTTAGAAGATCCACCCATGGTCTGTGCACCATGGGATTGTATAAAAAGGAGAGTCTTAGAAGAGTCTAAGGCAGTTCAATTTTGGAATGACGAATGTAATAGGTCATTAGCAAAAAGAGAAAAAAGTTTTAAAATAGAATAGAGGCTCTACAACTGTGCGTGCAGAGGCCTAGGGTAGAAGTCTACAACTAAGTGCGCGGACCCCTGCTGCTGAGTGCACAGGGTAGTTAGAGTCTACAAGAAGATCTAGAGCATTAATAAAGAAGATTATTTTGGAATTATCTATGTTTGATCTATTTACTTCTGTTATCAATGAATATGATTAGGTTATGCTGAATAATGGGTTTATTATTTAATGCTATATTGATGCATGAATCTATATGTTTATATTGTTATTTGTCTACAAATAATAATATTTCTTTACGCGAAGAATATCTTAATACATGTTGAAATTATTAGATACTAAGCCGATCTAGGTAAACATAGAGGTAAGTGTAATTACAGAAGCATGTAAGTAGATAAATCACCTATTTAGGGTCTACGAATGAGAGTTGTATACCTTCATGAAGGGCTAGAAACTAAATAAGAGAGCTATATTCGTAAGCCCTAAAAGACTTATCGATTTGCGCGAAGGTAGAGTTAGGGAAAAAAATGAAATCACTACCATCTCTGGGTGTGGAAACTTGGTTCCAGCATCCCCCCATACTGCTTCGAGTGAGACTTCACTTCACACTCTGCGGATTGATGCCAGAAGGGCCAATAGTGTAAGGATTTGTTTGGCTAAGTTAACAGTAAACCTGGGTCAGGGACCACTAAGCCAAAAAATGTTTCTGTTGTCGGGACTGGGATCTGCATAAAGAGATGTGTGATGTTGCATCACTGGAATCCAACTAAGAAGTAAATCGAAGACTAGTTGGATAGGAAGATCCACAAATTCATGATGCAAGAAATCATAAATCTGTGATTGACGAAAGAATAGTGGTTGGATAGATATATGTACATAGAGATACACGAAATCTTCTTTTGTTCCTTCTCGGTTGAATTATATGAGTGGATCGCTAAATTGACAGACGACCAAGGAAGGTGGAGGTTTTACGGTCCGATAGTGTGGACCCCGGAGTTAGTGCGGAGATTGGAAGCCTCAAAAGACAAGAACGCACATGTTGTCTATCACTGGCTTGATCGTATCATGAGAGAATTTGTGACAGAGTTTGTGGCCAATACTTTGGTCAGTTACAACGAAGTAAAGCGCCGCTTTTTCAAGGGACTGCAAGGTAACTATTTAAGGTCTTTAAATACTTGGATTAAGATGCTCTTGTGATAAAAGAGGGTTATGCAGTTACCTTGATGTTTGGAGCTACACAAAGTTTAAATATCTTCATGGATAGAGGAAGAACATGCCCTGAATATAGCTCGTTGATCGAACCTCCTCTGAGTGACAACGAGGAAACATCACAGGCTTCACCGCAGAGCGTTGTTAAATTAATAAATCGAGGGTTCTCATGAATAACCCATCCACCTACCCCACATCCGCATTCACCTCCACTGCATACACCTTCGCCCACACTGCCACCACCTCTGCCACCATTTAATATAGAAAATCTAATAAAGTTTCCTGTTTTCAAGGGTTTGGGAACTGAGGACCCATACCAGTTTTGGTTCATCGCAAAGGCTGTATGGGAGGCCCAGGGTATAACAAACGATTAGATGAAGAAAGAAACATTGTTCACTGCTTTACAGAAATTCCCAATGACATGGTACATTAAGTATTTCACTGATAACCCGATGGCTTCATTAGCATATATTCAGACCATGCTGAATAAGGAGTTCAGTAGGCCTAAGTCTGAAGCTCAATCAATTGTGGGATTCAAGGAGATCATGATGAAGCCTAGCAAGATACCCTAGGATCTAGATTAGATATTGAAGTGCACTATCCATGAAGCTAACATAAATCTTACAGATGGGCAGCACAACAAATGGTTTATGGCTTCACTCTTGCCTCATCTGAGGGTTGCTTTATCGCAGCAAAAGATTGGGACTCAGGCGGAAGCCCTGGAGATTACAATGACATTTCATGAGATGCGGATGCAAGATGCTAATTTGGGAGTTTAGTAGTTTCACATGTAATTGCATCACCTTTTCCTAGAGTTTCAAATTCTGAAGAAGGATAGAGTCGTTCGGCCAGAGGTGTGTGAAGAAGTGTGGTCCCTGAAATGCAAAAGCCAGGGGCATGAAAAAGATCACTGCCTTGTATTTGCAAATTATGTTCTAGTAGGAGGGTCGATGCCTCTGAGGCTGAAAGCTCAAGCAGGGCCAAGTACAGGGCCTATGCTATGGTGTGCTATCTATCAGGTGGCTAGAAAACATGTGACAAACAATTGTCACCTGCTACAAAAATTTGTACAGATACCGCAACAACTCTTCTGTAGCTTCTACCAATTAGTGGGTCATGATGAGCATAATTATCATAGCTATGAGGTAACAATGGATAAAATGCCTGCATATATAGTGCAGGAAGAAACTCGGCCTCTAGATCAAGGCGCTAGGGGAGTGCGAGGAGGATTTCAGGGGCAAGGCCGAGGTAGAGGAGGACATGGTAGAGGTCGAGGACAGGTGATTTGCTATAACCGTGGGGATCCAAGACACTACGTGTGAGAATGCACAAACCCCACGTACCTATTGTGCAGATATTGCACTCAATTTGACCACATGATAGAATACTGTCCTATATTACTAGCTAAGATACGCGAAAAAGGAGCACAACCTCAACAACCTACCCAAAATCTGTAGATGATGAGGGCTGAACCCCACTAAGAGGATCCTAATGTGAACATAGTGCTGTGAAGTGGAATGAGGACTAGTGAAGACAAGGGAAAGAAGCCTGAAGAAGGTGAATGGGCCTACAAAGCTCTAGAAAAGGAGATCAGCTTTGATTTGGAGCACATGAAAGAAACCTTCATGGAAGAAAAGAAAAGCTTCGCTGAGGCTTCTACCTTAGGAAGTCAGGATAAACAGTCTGAAGAAATGGACCCATCCATGCTTACTACATTTTTGGATACCTGTATGAAGCTACTTTGAGATAGCAAGGCCGTAAAGGGATTACAGGTCTTGATCAATAAATGTGTTGGTAATACTCCTGATGGCTCGTGCATGGTCAGGAAGATTGGTAAGCATGAAGCATGAACATGGTGGGAGATGAGGCTCACTGCACATATATGAGAATATGAAATGAATCAACTTATTCTAGATCTAGGGTTGGACACAAGTGTTTTGCCTAAACAGACATGGGAGATAATGGGGAGATCTACACTGCAGTGGTCTACTATTCAATTGAGGATGGTGAATCAATAAAATATTATCCCCATGGGAAGATTACAGGGAGTGACATCGAAGGCGTGAGCGCGTTGGACAATTTTTTGAAGTAATAGAGATTATGGATGACAACAATCTCTACCCTGCGCTCCGTTGGATTGACTGGGCTATTGACATAAACAGGTGATTAATTTGAAGAAGTAGACAATGTCATTTGAAACAAAATTTATCCATTTAGTAGTACTGTTGGACCCTATAGAGGGACCAAACTACACTAAACTAATCCTCGATTACGAAAGTGATGACGGTTTGGACCATATTTATAAGATAACGACATGAGATCAAGATTGGGTGAATTTGATAGCTGATGGATGTCTTGCATGGGACTACGAAAGTTCCTAGACATCATACTCAAATGAGGAAATGGAACACTGGCAGAATATATTGCACAAAGTATCTATGCTATGATGTAACATGATGACCAAATTGTTGCGTTGCGTATCATTGGAGGTAATAAGTCTACCTTACTATGATGGTTTAACTGACATTGATAAATTTCTAGATGCATTTGAAAGAGAAGTACTAGAGAATCATCGCTTCCAAGGCTTGTACTTGATGTTGCACGTTACGCCTGCAAGATGGTGGGGTACGCATAAAGGAAAATTTGATGGATGGCACGAATATAAAAGAATGATGAGGGTGTAGTTTGGTCGCCCAAAGGTATGGTTGATAGACAAATATGATGGAAGGAGTGATCCATGATCACTTAGCCAAATGGATCGATGCTTATGGAGCAGAACCACAACCGGAGTGGGTGCATCTACTCTGTCACACCTTGGATGTAATACCTATGAACTGGTACTTGGAGAAAGAGCTCCACCATGGCACGAATGAATGGGATATTTTGAGATAGGGATTCTTGATGAAATTCAGCTTTGAAGATGGATTTGAGTTCATTGATGAAGCACTAAAAGAGGTCAAAGCAACGATCTTCAAAATACCGCAGGATCCCTTGGATTTGATTCAACCGGATTGGACCACCCAACGATGCCATGCGCTGGAGTGCTACAGTGTGACTACTGAAGAGGAGGATGAGGATCTGAGGAACATTGATATCTCGGAAACAGAAGGACACCACGAGGTTGAGGGGCCATAGATAGAAAACGCATATATTACCACGCTGTTGAAAACAAGACAAGTGAACATCAGGATAGAGGCGGATTTGAAGTTTTCAAAGATAGGGGACTACTGGGATGGTGCTACAGTGGATAAGGTTGCTGAGTTGGTTCGCGAATACTAGGACTTGTTCCCTATGAAGTTCTCAGACTTAAAGGGGATAATAGGGGACCTAGGAGTTATGAAAATTACGTTGAAATTGGACGCGAAGCCAATCAAGCAAAGGCCTTACCACCTCAATCCAATGTATAAATAAAAGGTCTACTTAGAGTTGGATAAAATGCTTGCAGCAGGTATTGTTATACTAGTGGAAGAATATGATTAGGTGAGCCCAATAGGAGTTCAAGAAAAGAAGAAGAAGGATAAAATGAGGATATGCGTAGACCTTAGGAAGTTGAATGACACTTGCGTGCATGATCCTTTTCTGACTCCATTCACCAATGAAGTGTTGGATAATGTAGGAGGACATGAAGCATATTCATTCACTGATGGGTTCTCAAGGTACCATCAGATCAAGATCAGGGTACCTATCACAGGAATGACAGATCACAGAGCCCTAGAAGAGAGGCTTGCGCAACTAATAGAGTTTGAAGAAGATAGGTTTTTGGTTGGATTCCATCAGCAAGTTTAGAAGGAGCACGAAAAGGTATGGCACGATCGACACATCAAACTGCGCACCTTCTAGGTAAACGATTTGGTTTTATTATATGACAGAAATGTTGATAAATTTCCAAGAAACTTTCAGATGCATTGGATGGGGCCATATGTCATCAAAGAGATTACTGATGGTGGAGCAGTTCAACTAGTGAAATTGAATGGAGACCCATTTCCCGGAAAGGTAAATGGTAGCCAACTAAAGCCATACATCGGGGATCCAGCTAGATGACTATATGATGGAAGCACAATCTTAACACTCTAGGTAACTGAAAGGAGGCATGGGACTATAAATTACACTGCCTGGGTTGTAGAGCTATGTGACTGGGGGATTGTGCAGGATGGAAGAATGTCACAGCATCGGTAGAAGTGCAAAGGGAGTTGCGCTATATGAGGAGAGACCGCACAGGGCAGCTAGAGAGTGACCATTATGGTCATTGTTCATGATTTGACAGTGAGAAAATGGCTAAGAGGAGTGGGGGGGGTGGAATTTAAGACAAAATTTAAATGTGAGATCTTTGAAAATCTACCGCCAATCTAGTTTTATGAATGGATTTTGGGGGGATAGGTCAGATTTGAATTCAAATTTTCCTATAAATTACAAATGGCCACCCAACAAAAAACACTTTGCATTCTAAGAGTTGAGGTGTTGAGCTATCGGTTGCACATGAACCCTGGGAGTTTTGAGGCTTTTGTGGTTTATTTAGTGTTTGACAAGTTTCCTAAGGAAACCTAAGAGCTCCTTGATAGCCTGATGTCGGCGCCCATGGAAACTGCAAGTGTTGGAGGATCGATGGCCTCTGAGGGAGATACCCCTGAGGTTGTAAGTGTGGAGACTCCCACTACGGTGCCAAAATCACCGAGGTCTCCCAAGCCAAAGCCTACGCCAACAAGAGAGGCTTCTAAGAAAAAGATGGACAAACAAAAGGTGACACAACCGGTGAGAGAGTCACCAAGGAAGCACCAAAAGAAAGAGAAGCCCATCGCATCGGGAAAAGGCAAGGTGGTAAACCTGGAATCCAACAAGAGCACTAAAGAAATTGGTATGGATGCAGAGCACATTGAAATTGAAGGTGTAGACCCTATCTCAAAGCTATTGGAATAAATTCCTCCACACCGGGGTAAGGTGAAAATCCCAAAGGACCAAGACGAGGGAAAGTTTATGCTTAATACACCCTTGCTACTAGAAAAGATTGCATTTGAAGGACCACGCTTGGTGCGCATCTCCCACCTAAAACTTGAAGATTGGGACTTGGTGGACATAGAGTGGTTCCCCCATCTTGCGACTGATTATTTCATGTAGAGGGTATTCCATAAGGATTTGGGTGTGACCGTGCTGGAGCTGGTGAAGTGGATTCGTGGGGTGGAGAAGGCAGGATTGTTGAACCTAATATGGGTGCTGCATTACCACCGTGCACCCATAAATTTGATAGTTATCAAATACTTGTTATGCCTGGTTGGAGGAGCCAATCCCTATAACTGATATGCTGATCCAAAGGATCACTCGGCTACCCCATTCAGGACTTAATCTAGCCAAGGCATTTGGTGGAAAGGTGGGTGAGTGCAACCTCACCGAGCAAATGAAGGACAAGTTTAATCTTGTCACGAAGCCACACAGATACTCAATTTCAAGCATAACCGACCCCGCAGTCAAGGTAGTTGCTGATATCTTGGCTGGGAAGATAATGTGGAAGTGTCGCGTAGATGAGTTGCCAATACTAGTAGTTTCATTAGTGGCCCAGTGCATGGAGGGAGTACAGTTCAATTGGGTGCGCTACCTGTGCAGCGAGTTCCTTGCAAACTGTAAGGAGGCATAGGGCCACAATGCATGGTTGTTGCTATCAATTTTTGGTTGCGTGGCAGTTGCCAGAGGACAGTCAGTTTCCTCCGATTGCGATAGATTTTCCAAAAGTAGCAAATTTTTCTTCACTATGGGCCACGAAGGACGTTGAGTAGGTCTACAGAGCAAATTATTCTAGGTTTTTATGGAGATGAGCATCAATATGGCCATCAAACACAAGCGAACATTGTCATTAACTGTATTTGAGCAGTTGTCGAGATGCGCAGAGTTCAAAGAGGACTTCCACTGTATCTCCATTTGGGTGAGGAAGGACCCAGAATAGAAATTATATGATCTCCCATACCTTGTGATGGATGATGCAATAGTAGTGGTCCTTAATCGTTGGCTAGTCGAGTGGCGCATTGCCTCAGATTTATCAGTCGGGTGTAGTAAGTCCGAAGGAAAGCAGAAGAAGGAGGAGGCTCGGTAAAAAATGCAGCAGTTGGTTGAAAAATGGAAAAAGGAGACTAAGGAAAAAGTAAGAGAAAAAGTGGAGTGCGCCACAAAGGAACAAGAGGAAGAGCATGACTCTAACAGAACTCAGAAGTCTCCTTCATCACAGACGGAGGAAGAGGAGCAATCTGAATACGGTGGTGGAGACCAAGAGAGCACCCCCTTCCTGATGAAGCGAAATTGAGAGCAGGAGAAAGAAGGGCAGTGGAAGAAGGCCACGAAAGAAGGCCACAGAAGAAGGGTTGCAGAAGAAGGCCACATAAAAAGGGCCATGGAAGAAGGCCATTACAGATCCATACTACTCAACTGCATGCTGGTGTAGGGTAGAGTAGCGTGGCGTCGACTAGTTTGGCGCTAGGTACCATTGGAGCAGCAGAGATGGTTCGCTCCTTGGATCCTTGCTCCACACACTACCTGATGGAGCCCTAAGTGTAGAGATAGAGGCTGACAGGGCTATGTTAAGGAACATTGGTCTCAACTTGGCTGAGCTCCCAAGTGAATTCCTTCACATGTTACAAGCAGGTGTGATCGCAGAGTTAAGGGCCTGAGATCAGCATGCATTGAGTATGATCAATGAGCAGAAGGTTAACAAAAAACAAAATTTCATTGAGAAAATGTACATGATGGAAACCTGGAAGAAGTTCCAGGAGAGGAATGAGCACACAAAAACGGTGGTAGCAGAGGCATGCAGAACTGTTCCGGAACTGTACATCCCCGAAGAGGTGCCTGTGGAGGCCAAGATTCGAAAGTTGGATGCAAGTGTGTGTGATGCTTAGAACAAGATAGACAAGGTTCAGTTTGAGCTAAACCTCAAAATTACAGAGCTTGAGTTGAGGGCACATCCTTCAGCTCCACCAGAAGTTAGAGAGCAATGAGAGGCAACTGTCAAGAATGTAGTTGCTGCAGTAGATAACGCAGTGGAAGATTGCACTGCACTCTTCGAGAAATCGTTGAAGGTACTTACTAGTTTGCAGGAAGATCCCAACCTGTAGAGGAACTGAGGTGAGGGAATTGCAGTAGTGGTATGACAAGGCAAGAGCGGCGATGCGTACCATCGCTATCACACAAAAATTGGCAAAGCTGCAAGAGGCAAAGGAATTAAAAAAACAGGCAGATGCAGCGCAACAATGAGAGGCAGTAATCAAGGCCAGATTGGGGCCTTGGCTAGATGAGGCTTATGTGCTCATTGCCACCATTGAGGAAAAGTTGACTAACCTACAGAAAACACAACAGAAGATCTAGGCAGATAGCATAGGACCAACAATAGAGAAACTGGTGGAGCAGGTTAAGAAGGCAACAATGCAGTGTACTGCTGAATTTGCAGTGGTTCAAGTGGAGTTGGGAGGTATTCGTAGCAAGATCTTCATGCCAGAAGAATGACTCAGGGGCAAGTCACCATATTTGTGTTGGGGACCTGTTGGGACAGGGTCCCCTAGGGTTGATTTTGGGGTTAAAAGCCCAAGTTTTGGGATAGAAAGCCCGTGTTTTTGTATGTAAAGTGTAAAGCATCTACAATTTGTGGTTTCAGAGTGCATAGATGTAAAGTGTCATAAAGGGCTTCTGCCCTTCATTTATGTAAGTTGTGTAAGCTTTAGAAGATCTGCCCATGGTTCGCAGACCATGGGATTGTATAGAAGGGATAGTATTAGAAGAGTCTAAGGCAATTCAGTTTTGGAATGATGAATGTAATGGGTCATTAGCAAAAATATTGAAGAGTCTTAGAATAGAAGAGAGGCTCTACAACTACGTGCATAGAGGCCTAGGGTAGAAGTCCACAACTGAGTGCATGGACCATTGCAGCTGAGTGCGTAGGGTAGTTAGAGTCTATAAGAAGATATGAAGCATTAATAAAGAAGATTATTCTGGAAATATCTGTGTTTGATCTATTTACTTTTGTTATCAATTAATGTAGTTATGTTATGCTGAATAATGGGCTTATGACTTAATGCTATATTGATGCGTGAATCGATATGTATGCATTATTATCTATTCACAAATAATAATATCTATTTACATGAAGAGTATCTTAATGCATGTTGAAGTTATCAAATACTAAGTTGATATGGGTAAATACAGAGGTAAGGGTAATTACATAAGCACGTAAGTAGATAAATCACATGTTTAGGGTCCATGAATGATATTCGTAGACCTTCGCGAAGGTCTAGAAACCAAATAAGAGAGGTATATCGATAAGCCCTAAAAGGCTTATTGATCTACGTGAAGAAAGAGTTAGGGCATAAAATGACATCACTACCATCTCTAGGTGCAGAAACTTGGTTCCAACATCCCCCCATACTGCTTCAGGTGAGACTTCAGTCTGCGCTCCGTGGATTGATGCCGGAAGGGCGAGTAGTGTAGGGATTTGTTTTGCTAAATTAACGTTGAACCTAGGTCAGCACCCACTAAGCCAACAATATGGTTGCAATCAAAGTTATACCAGGTCCCCTTCCTTGAAATTCCTCTCCACCCGATGCCTATCAACATACATCTTCTATTGATTTTGAGTTATCTACAAGTTATCCTTAATATCCTTGAGGATATATTGGCTCTCTAGGATCTAATCTTTGGCTTTAGGGCCTTGCTATCTCCAAAAAAAATGTCAGTAAAAGGCAAGGCATCATACCCATATAAAACATGGAAAGGATTCATACCAATGAACATGTGATGTGTCGTGTTATAATAATACTCTCCCAAATGCAACCATCGAATCCAAGACCTCTGCTGCCATGTTACATAGTTCCTAATATAGTCCTCTAACCACTGGTTCACTCTCTCTATCTGTCTATTGGTCTGTGGATGATAATTGGTGCTCGAGGTGAGCTTAGTGCCAACTAGCCTGAAAATATCATGTCAAAATCCCCCCATGAATCGACTATCACGATCACTGACTATAGTCTTAGGGATTTTGTGTAGGTGAAAGACCTCCCTAAAGGACAACTCTGCCACCAGTGAAGTTGAATGTTGTGTCAGAATGGAAAATAATTATGAAAACTTGGTTCGTTGATCGACCACCATGAAAATGCAATCCTTCCCTTGTACCGAGGGAAGTCCGGTGATGAAGTCCATGGAGATACTCTCCCATTTCCCCTCAGGGATAGGAAGAGGTTGCAATAGTCCTCCTCGATGGGTCAACTCTCTTTTGTTCCTTTTCAAGCCTCACACTCCTGCGCATTCCTCAACACGTCCCCTTTGAGGCCCTTCCAGGTGAATTTATCTCGCACTAGCATATAAGTCTTCCTGAACCCCTGGTGTCCAGACAAGGGAGAATCGTGAGTTGCACAAAGGACACGCTCCCTCAACTAGGACCGTGGAACTAAGAATATGTGCCATTTTTAATATATAACCTCATCCATCACCTTGTAGTGGTCATCTGCATAGCTTCCCTCCAAGATATCACATGCCTTATGATCCTTGGAGTACTCTACTAATCCCCAAAAGTCCTCTTAGTGTTGTCACATATCGAGGCTCTAACCAATCCTAAATGGCCCAAATCTTCTCCTCATTCATCTTGACCCCATATGCACCTATGATGTGCCCCAAGTAGAGCATCTCTGTCAGCCCAAACTCACACTTGGACATATTGGCGTAGAACTGCTACTCCTCCAAGATACACAATACTGTCTCTAGGTGCTGCGATTGCTCCTTCGATGTCTGATTGTAGATCAAGATGTCATCGAAGAATACTATTACAAACCTCCTCAGATGGACTTTGAACACATGGTTCATGCATGACTGGAAAGTAGTTGGTGCATTGGTCAACCGAAAAGGCATGGCCAAGAACTCAAAATGCCCATAATAACATTTAAAGGTTGTCTTCGGGATTTCCTGCTCCGTCACCCGAATCTGGTGATACCCAGACCATAAATATATCTTAGAGAAGTACTTGGATCCTCTAAGTTCATCCATCAACTTATAAATACATGGAATGGGATACCTATTCTTCAATGTCTTCTTGTTGAGGGCCCTATAGTCAATACACATGCAGAGAGTCCCTTCCTTCTTCTTCACCAACACAACTGAAGAAGCGAATGGACTAGAATTCAGTCTGATGTGTCCCAACGCTAATAGCTTCCTGATGGCCCTCTCAATCTCATACTTATAGGCTTTGGGATGCCCATAGGGTGTAGTAATAATTGCCTACTGATGAGCCTCATCACTGGGTAACTATATGGACCTTAATACACCTCCAAGCTTACTAAAATCAACTCTTCCCATAATTCCTTACATGTTTTAATTATATTTTACTTAATGAGATGAGTAAAAGTAAGATGTTATGTCTAGTGGTCTAATGTGCATTGATTACAGGTTTTTGGGAGAAAATCATGGCAATTTTGGCTAATTAAGGTGTAGGAACTCGAATGAGACAAGAAGGGGATATTATAGGAGATGGATCTTCCTCATTAAATCCTCATTCATTCAAATATCCGTCAATCAAATCACACTAGCTCGAAGTTGCAAGCAGTGGAGTCATGGAGATCATGGGTAGCCGAGCTAGTGATAGTTAAGAACCAGCTCATCTTAAGTTTGGGAGCCAAGCCTCCCTAGATTTAAGGAAGTTGTTGGAGACTTCAGTTGTATAAATAAGGAGGCCTAGAGCCTCATTAGGATTCAGATTTTTTTATATAGGAGCACTAAGTATTTTTGAGTTGAAGTTTTGTGGAAAAACGCTGTTATGTAATTTTTTGTTATGATAATGAGAATGAGCATTTCCTTGATCTAGAACTGAGTTGACTCAAAGGAATGAATATCTTGGGTTAGGGCCCAACCCTAGCAATAGAGGTTCCTCTTATTTTACTTATATGCTTAACTTATTTCATAGATTAATTGTTGAATTGATTTTGACATTGTTTCCTTGCAAGTAGTAGTGAACTTGATTAGTTTGCTTCCATTTATGCATAGCTTTAGTAGTAGCTTTACAGAGATAGAGGAATACCAAAAGGGCTAATAACAAGTAGATTTGGCCTCACTCCTCCCTTTAGGGACCATGGTTTGAGGAAAAACTCTTATTCAGCACCAAAAAGACAGAATTATGATTTCTTATGGAATTTAGGGTTTTCTACTAATTAGGCCAGCATCTTCTCAGTTCTCAAGAATAGGTTTTAGTTGTTATCTCTGCTATCTCCATCTTTGTGTTAGATCTCATGGTGTTTCACAAAATTCTACAAGTATTTCCTTGCATGAACTAGGCAATTAAATAATGGAATTTTGTTTTCTTATGTTGATTGGGAATCTTTGTTTGACATGATTCATGGGTAAATGCGAGTGATGTGTGTATTGCAGGAGTTTCAATAGTGTAGGAAGATCTCATGTTATTAGCCCCAGCCTAACCTCATTCATCCAAGATTACCAAGAGCCACTAAGTCCATCAACCAATTTATCATTCCATAAGAACAAATTTCCATGTTTTTTGAGAAAATCCAACCATCTTACAAACTTTGGTTTGAGTTCTGAGGAAGTCATAGCCACTCCCTTGCCTTATTTATTCCATGATTCACCTCCCCTAAGCCCTATACCACCTTCCAAATCACTCCTATTTCTTTCGGTAAGATCTTGTAGGAATACAGGGGATCCTGTAGGAGCATTAGGACATCCTATAGGTGCATTAGGACATCCTGTAGGACGACTTGTAGTGGCCTATTTTGTGTCCAATTTGTTGAAAAAGCATCCAAAAGGATAGGAGAAGACCTCTGCTTGCCCCCCAAGCCATATGACCTTTTAAAACCATCTCTAACCCACCTGCCATACCACCAAGGAGAATTAGCATTCAATTTTTCACAAAAAGGAAAAAAAGGACAAAAAGGAAAAAAATGGTTATTGTGTTCATTCATATGCACAATAGTAAAGTGTTTGATTATCTCAAATTGCATGCCTAGGATGGTTAGGATTACACACATGTTAGCTTAGAATTCTTCTGCAGCAAGATCTGTTAACAAATAGTTAGATGAGTGGTGTGTTTAAAGCATTTATTTCAGTCTTCCATTACTGCATTAAACAATATTTCAATTCTATTGGGCACAAGATCCCCCAAGGGAAGTTTTGGGGCTTAAAGTCCAGCTTTTGGTTAAAAATTGTAAATATGAGTAAAGACTCCACATTTTGTGGGCGTGGAGTGTGAAGTTGTAAATGAGTCATAGGGTTGTGCGCCCTCAATTTTGTAATGTAATGTTAGCTTTAGAGATCTATCCATGGTCTGCGGACCATGGGATTGTATAAATAGAGCAAGGCTCTAAGTAGTTGGGAGACAATAGAAGGAGAACAAAAATGAAGGAATGATGAAGAATTGAGTCTTGTATGAAGTGTAGAGTCGAGTATTTGAGTCCTAGAGTAGGAGAAGTCTCTACCGCTAAGTGCGCAGAGGCCTAGTAATCTGAAGCTGAGTGCGCGAACCCCTAGAGCTAAGTGCATAGGGCGAGTCAAGTCTGTAACTATTGAAGCATTAATAAAGAGAAGTTTTACCAAAATTCAGTGTATTTATTTCTTGTCTTCTGTATCAAATATATTAGGTATAAATTGCATTTCTGTTGTCTATATGGTGCATGAACATATATGATTGTGTTGATTAAGTAAATGTGAGATAAGGTATCTATTTATGCGAAATTAACTAACAAATGTAAGAAGATAAGTAAGATACACAGTGTAACTTGGGGAAATAACACAAATCGCTGCACTAGTAGTGCGAACGTATCACAGCCCCTTGTTAGGTCTGCGCGAAAGGCGATCTTAACAGATCACAAAGGTCTCATAGGTTAGGACAGTGCACGAAGTAACTTGCGCGAAGGTAGTCATAGTTGGACTAAATCGACCCCTAAGACATCTCCAGGGTGAGGAAACTTGGTTCTAGCATCCCCCCATACTGCTTCGAGTGAGACTTCAGTCCGCACATCGCGGGCTGATGCCAAAAGGGCTAGTGGTGTAGGAATTTGTTTGGCTAATTAACTTTGAACCTAGGTCAAGCCCCCTCAAGCCAACAAATGGTTCCGTTGCCGGGGGCCTCACCCAGGTTCAGAGTTAATTAGCCAAACAAATCCCTACGCTACTAGCCCTTTCGGCATTAGCCCATGGTGCATGGAATGGTGTCTCACCCGAAGCAGTATGGGGGGATGCTGGAACCAAGTTTCTGGAGATGTCTAAAGGGTCAATTTAGTCCAACTGTGTCTACCTTCGCGTAGCCCTAACTAGGGGCTGAGATGCTTTTACGTTGCTGGGCCAATGATTTGTGCTATTTCCCCAAGTTACACTGCGTATCTTACTTATCTTCTTACAATTGTTAGTTAATTTCACATAAACATATACCTTATCTCACATTTACTTAATCAACACAATCATATATGTTCGAGCACCATATAGACAACAAAAATGCAATTTATACCCAATATATTTGATACAAAAGATATGAAATAAATACACAGAATTTCTGCAAAACTTCTCTTTATTAATGCTTCAACACTTACAAACTCAACTTGCCCTACTCACTTAGCTGCAGGGGTCCCCACACTCAGTTGCGGACTAATGGGCCTTTGCAAACTCAGCTGCAAAGACTTCTCCTACTCTACGACTCAAAGAATCGACTCTACACTTTAGACAAGACTCAATTCTTCATCATTTCTTCATTTTATATTCTCCTTCTATTGTCTCCCAACAACTTAGAGCCTCACTCTATTTATACAATCCCATGGCCCATGGACCATGGGTAGATCTCTAAAGCTGAAATTACATTACAAAATTAAGGGAAGACAACCATATGACTCATTTACAACTTCGCGCTCCACACCCACAAAATGTGGAGTCATTACATCAGATTTACAACTTTTAACCAAAAACTAGGCTTTAAGCCCCAAAATTTCCCTTGGGAGATCCTGTGCTCAACAGGCCCCCAACACAAACATCGTGACTTGCCCTCAATTCACTCTATCAGTGTAGAGATCTTTGCATGGATACCTCCCAACTCTGCCTGGACTGCTGCAAGATCAGTAGCACACTGAGCAACTTCCTGCTACCCTTCCTGGATGCGCTGTTTAGAGACTGTTGTAGCTGAACTGCTGCCCTACACCTGTTCCTACATTCCCTACATTTTCATGAGCTTGGCTTCAATAGAGGTTGTAATGATGAATGCCTCATCGATTCATAGTTTTACATGCACCTTCAAGACAACTTCCTTATCTCTCGCAGCGTCCAGCTGCTCCTTGAGTGCTTTTGCCTACTGCATTTGCGTGAGCCTCTATGTAAGGGCCACCGTCTGTGTGGTCCCTTTTATTTCATCGTAATATTGTTGCAAATCATGCACCTATTTTTCTAATCACTGTATGTTCAGGTCCTCCTCCAGATTGGTGAGGACCTCGAATGATTCTTCAAACAGTTTGGTGTAGTCCTTCACTACATTGCTGATCTCTGCTATTCCTGCTGTAATGGCACTGGTGCGCTGTTCCTTCACCTCAGGTGAAGTTGAAGGTTGCGCCTTCAATTGCCGCTCAGCTATCTAAAGGTTCAACTCCAACTGAACCTTAGCCATTTCTTCTTTCGCCTCGCGCACCCCTCCTGCTAGAATCCAGATGCGCACCTCCACTGGTTCCTCTAATGGGATGGCCAACTTAGGGACCATCTGGCATGCTTCCTCAACCACCTGCACTTGCTGTCTATTCTATGTCATGACCTTGTCAGGCTGTAGGCTCAATTTTTCAATATTAATTTGTTGCTCGCTCATCACCTGGAGCGCGCGACCCTCCCTAGCCCGCAGTTCTGCAGCCACTCCATCCTGCAGAACATAGAGCATCTCCCGAGGGAGTGCAACCATGTTTATCCCAAATCCCTTCACTTCACTAACCATAGGCCTGTCGGCCTCATTTTCTATAACGAGTGCACCCTCTGGTAGCACTATGGTGTTGTTCATGCGGGCACGCAACGTTTCCTCAGACACGGTCATGCCTACTGCGAGCTTGGTTGATAGAGTACCAGCCTGAGGAGTGTGCACCTGCAACTCCTGTATCTATGTTCAAAGGGCCCCCAATGCCATCTGGTTTTCCTCCACGAACTACTGGAGGGCCTCTGTGGTGGTGTCCCACACCGTCTTCCCTATGTCATGGAGATCCCCCTTAGTGAGGGTGATTGGGTCAAAAGAAGTCTTGGAGGCTTTTGACTTCTTCTACGGCCCCACCTACTCTCTCGAGTGCTATCACTTAAGCTATATGGACGTTGTCTGTGGGTCTGCGCCACCTTCCTCTATTTCAGTCTCCTATTTGGGCGAAGGTGACTTTTCTCCCTCGTGGTCCTTCTTAGCTACCATTTGCTTCTCTTCTGTTGCCTTCGCAGTGTCCCGTGCCTCCTGTGCCTTTGTTGTTGCTGCTTTGTTCCTTCTCTTCTCAGCCAACTGCACCATCCATAGTTTTTCCTCCTCTTTTTCCTCTGTGTAATGAACTTCTTTGATTCAACCATGGAGATTGTTGGAGCATGCCACTCTGGTAGCCACGACTTAAGCAAAGAGAATATGACATCATCCGTGGCCAAGTAAGGTAGCTCATTCCATTTATTCACGGGGTCCTTGCATGCCCTGATATACACATGATGGAAGTCCGCCTTGAAATCCACGAAGCTCTATAGACTATTATTGATAGTGGGAAATAACCGCGGCTTGCGGTTAATCCCCATTCTGATGTTCATCTCCATGAACACCCAGAATATCTTACTGTGTCTAATCCTCTGTGCGTATTTAGTTGCCCACAACAAAGCATACTTCACTGCCTCTTGAAGATCCTTTGTAATCATGGGGAACTAGCTATCCTCAGGCAATTCCTAAGCCACTAACACTATGGATAGTAGAAGCCATGCATAGTGGAAAGTCTTCCCTTATTCCTGTGCCTCATAACAATCTTCCAGGAATTCTCGACACAAATAATCCACCCAGTTAAACTGGATCTCCTCTACGCACTGCGTAGCAAGTGAAAACATTAGCACGGGCACCTCATCCGCATGGCACTTCAGCATAACTTTCCTGGCTAATATCTGCGTCACGACTCTAATCATAGTATTATGGACACTAGAGATCACGTACCCTCTCTTTTTCTTCTCCAGCTTGAACTTCTTCTTCATGGCCTGCACAATGGCCAAATCATCACTTTTACCCTCGGATATGTTCGCTGGATCCTCCCCTTTGTAAGGGAGCCAAGTAATTTTGTGAATTAGGTGGTCCATGATGGGGATGGGCTCCTCCAACCACAAACACCCATCATGCACCAGGCAGAGAAACTGCTTGATGACAAAGATAGTCACTAGGGTGCGATGGTAATGTGGCACCTAGAGCAGGTCTAATAACCTTGCTTTCTCTACGCCTCACAATCACTTGTGTAGGTCCAACTCTATAACTCCTACTGTTGTATTTTTATTCAGCCACGTTAGCTACGCATTTTCCAAATGTGGGAAATTCTCATGTTCCGTGAGATCCTAGTCTTCAAATTTTAGAGCCGACACCCGACCCAGTGTGCTCCATAAAAAATGATATCATTGGGTAGCAGTGGAGTCTCCAGAGAGCTCTTACTCTCATCTAGGTCCTTGGGAATCCTTGCTTTCCCCTTCACATAGGAACATATGCGGGCAACATGGTCAAAGGGTCTACACCCTGGGTTTCTTCCTCCATTTCTTTGTTCTCCTCCTCTTCCACTAGGATACTCAAGGTCTTCCTCCTCGTTGGCTTCAAAATTGATCACCTTCCCCTTTTCTTCCATGGTAAGTTTAGTTCTCAGCAGGTTCCTAGGGGACACGTGCACCAGTACCATAGGCGGCTTATATTTCTTGGGTCTCGGTGTGCGCAATGATTTAGGGATTTTTGCGACTATCTCGGTGCTTTCTGGGGCATCTCCTATCGTCATGGCCTGCACGGCCTCTTTAGCGGTCATATCTCTGATATCCATGGCTTCTTTAGATGTTGCCATATTTCTGTTCCACAAATATCTCAACAGCTCAAGTAAGTGGTCAAAAAATGCCTTCAACTTCAAAAGATCAAACAGATCTGGGTTCATAAATCTCTGGGCATGCAATAGCTCAATTCTCAAATGGCCAATAGCTCAATTCTCAAACGGCCAAGTGTTGTTTGTTGGGTAGCCCTTTGCAATTTATAGTGCCTTTTGAATTCAAATTTGATCATTCCCCCTAAATCTGGTCCATTAATGCTCCCTTTGTGGTAGATTTTCCCAAATCTAGCCCAAAAAGTTTGCCTTAAATTCCTGCTGCCCATTCCATTTGGTCGCAAACCAAGCATCACATCGTGAATAGTGACTATAATGGTCACCTGCTAGCCAACTTGCGCGGCAGTGCAGCTACCCTTGCATTGTCGCGGACCCTGTGACACCTCGCTACTGCGAGTAGTCCCGACATCACGCAGCTCTTGGGCAGAGTAGTTTATAGTCTCGTGCCTCCTTTCAGCTACCTGGAGCACTAGGACTATCCTTCCTATGGATAGTCAGCTAGCTAGGCCACCTGTGTATAGCTTCAACTGACTGCCATTGACTTTTCCTGCGAAGAGTTCGCCATTTAACTTCAGCAACTACACCATTGTTATAGCTCCAAATATCACCCTTGGTATTTGTGATTCTTGGTTTATGGCCTAGGGAAATCCCTCCTTCCAGACTTGGTCCAAATATTTTAAAACAGTGTTTTACTCCTTGTACACTACTTTCCCCTATGATAAAAGCATGTACAGGCGGGTTAGTCAATACCCAACCCACGTATATGTGTTGAAACACTTAAAAAGATTAAATTTCCTTAACTATGGGTGGAGTTCACAGGTTTTAACTGTTGATTACCTCCTAGTGCCCGTGGCCCAACTATTTCCCAACTAAAAAACTAATTGGGAGAAGTATAAATAGACTTCTATGGGAAGGCCTTAAGGAGGAGAAGAGATATAATTACTATACTGAGATTATCCCCTGACTGAGTCTGAAGTATCCCTATGCTTCAAGCACTTCCCCATGTTCAGGAAACCCTTATTTCCTTGAGTGTTGATATTCTCCCACTTGCTTGAGATATCATGGTATTGGTTATGGAAGGAGGCTATTGAAGACTGGGACTGGACAGATCTAGAGGACGGTTCCACTTGGAGCTGGAAGAAGAAGACTTAGGTGAATTCTCTCCGTGTTGGTTATAGCTTTCTACAATAAAAAGAAACACTATCTTGTTCCTGAGATTAACTTTTTTTATGCATTAGATACTGTTGTAATTCATGTATGAATGTCATTTTGATGTATAACTAATCATCTTGCTTATATGATATAAAGTTGATTTCATTAAAATGCTTTATCTATATGCTGCTATGTATGTTCAGATTGGTTGATTTGCAGATTCGAAGATCATCAGGAGTTGCAGAGGGTTTGAACTTTGCTGGAACTACCCAAACGAAGGACATCTGAGTATGGTCTCTATCGCATATTCTGTTTATATAAGCATGTTGCCTAAGTTGTATGAGTGTTTCTTACTGTAGTTTGCTCTTGCTCTATTGGGGTTTCAACCCAAAGCCCTAGGGTACTTATTCCCGTAACAGCATTGGTGACTCCACTAGGGATAACAATCTTGTTATTCCTAGTTTGGATTGTTCAGTGTCAATCAGGGCTCAGTTATTGGTTTCTTGTTGTGACAGTATTGTTTGGTCTAGTAGAATCTCAGACCTTAAGTTTGATCTTTTTTATCTGGCTTCATTTTTTATTTTTCTTGCAAAGATTTGTATATGCACTTTTGTTTGTTTACAGTAGAGTACACATGCTTGTTTCTGTGAAGTTAACCCATGTATACATGAGTTTCCTTTGCCAGAAGCACATGTACATGCCTCTGTGATTGAACACAGTCGCATATACCATTTTTGAATGCTTTTTTCAAATCTTTCTACCCAGAAAGATTTGTTTCTTGGTCTGTTTGGTTTTTGAGTGGTCAGTTTCTGTCTTTAGAATTTAATTATTCAGTAAGCTTACTGTTTGAATTCTCGTCTGCTTTGAAAAGTTTTTTTGCCTAGGTTTGCTTTTGAGTGAGTTTTATGATTTGTTTTTGGACACACAATACTTCTTATAGAGGTTCTTGATTGTTCTGGTCCTCTGGAACAAAAAATTGTTTTCAATCTTTGTGTCAAGCTTGATTATTGTTCTACTTGCTTTGCTTTCCGTCATTTCGTGGCCTTACACCTTTTCTTGCTTTTTGAAAGTTTCTTTTTGATGAATTTGAAAGTGTTTCTTTCCTGACTTCTTGGTCAGTTACTCAAAGCTCTTTGCTGCTATTTGGGTCGATTAGTACAAGTTGAAGCCCTTTTTGTTCAAGTTTTCATTCGTTGTCAAATTGGTGACTTGCAAAGTTTCCTTGTGCTCTTCTTTTGGTCTTTGAGTCTTTCGTGGCATATAGAGTGCTTTCGAAAGGTTGTTTTGATTACTTCTTGAAAAAGAAAAGTCCTTAAAAAACTTTTTTTTTGTCTTCTTTTTCCAAGTTTGATTTTGGTTTCTTTTTATTTTTTGAAAGTGATTTGTGATTTTTTTGATTAGTCCTTCTTGTTGGAGAAGATTTTGTATTCAAAATTTGTATTCTTTTCAAACACTTAAGTTGGCTTATTAATAAGTTATAAACAACTACTTTCGTTCTTTTTAGCATAGTCTAGGATATTGCATTATCATGTACACCTTGCATTAGGGTAGTCTTGCATTATTAAAGCATCAACAGTCTTTTTAGTTTTTGTGAGTGTGAAGTGTGCTATAAGAAAAGAAAAGGAATTTTTTTTTTCTTATAGAAGTTTCTTAGAACCCAAGTAGAAATTTCTTTTCATTGAAGAACAAACAACTGCATTTCATATAAGTTAGTTTTTCATTAATTTCTTTTGCGTCATACAAACACCATCAGTTTCATTTCCATATTGTCCCTTTGACTTCAAAGAACAATCACTTAAGATCAAGCACTTAATAAAATAAACTAGAACTTTTTGTATTGTCATCATAATACACCAACAAGTTTTAGGTTTATTTAGGGCCTTGGATTAGGTGAGAGGAGAGTAAACTCTCCAAGGCCACTCTAAATTGTAAAACATAGAAGTCTGATTAAAAAGTGAAATCCAATAGCATTAGGAAGACCGGGAAAGCTCCGTGACTGGGAGTTAAGCACGAGGGTTCGTGAAGATAAGGACGAGAGATACCCCCTCTCTTACTTGTAAGATCTTACCTCACAACTGTTCCGCCTGGCTTCTGATACGAGTTGGTGTCTTTAGCTGCCTATCCTAGGGATCCACACAGGCGGCTATGGAGGGGAATCCCATGGCAGCTGAGGTTGACGTTGCATCACGTTCAGTAGTACTTCTAGAGGGCACCCTTGTGAAGCTTGGGGGCTTGCACTGGCAAAGGTTGTTGTCTGGAGGTCAGCGTAACTACCTCTGATACCTTAGCTAGTAGATCTATGGCATAATTACCACAGCCTATTTTCGGAAGGCCCTTATTATTAATTTTCTTGTATTTTGGTATCCGGTCCTAATCACCTGGAGTGGAAATACTTGGAAGTTGTTTGATTGTTGATCTCTTTAAGGACATTTTTAATGTGTGTTCTATGCTCCTAGTTGGCTTGGATTTTAATTTTCTTGAGTCTTTAAGTAGATCTTATAAAAATAATTCAAAGTGGCTGACCGACCATCTTGACGGTCCCAGAGACTTCGTGGGCTTTCACCTCTGAGTCCAGAGACTTCTCCTATAAGGCATAGGAGCGATTCTACCAGTGGTTTTCAACCAGTGGCAGCAGGTGCATCGGAGATTGATCCTCCGCTGGGGGCATTAATTCACAAGATAGACCTTGTACTACCACAAAGTTAGAGAGGAACACACCAGTTCCTTCTCGAGTACTTTTCCAGTCGGAAGATAGTATTGAAGTAGAAGAGCTTTCAAAGTCAGTTTCACCTCCAAATTCTCCTCTTCCTCCTGATCATCCAGATGTATTCTTATACGTTGGAACTCTGACTCATAGCCCTTCGAGCCCAGGTCCACACACATCTATCCCTTCCATGACCACTGCTGGAAGCATGGACTTCACAACGAGTGTTGCGAGCATGTAGACTCCCATATCTATGCAAGGGGGAGGAACTATTTCCATCCCTTCTAACACTCCCATCACTTCCTTATTTGTTTCTACTTCCATTCCATCGATGAGTGGAAGTTCTCAAGATAATGCATCCAGTTTTGGATTTTTCCCTTTTGGAATGCCCTCTTAAGGCATTCCTTCAGTTCTGTTGAATACACTATCAACCGCCTCCACATCCATGATGAGTGGATCGACTTCTTTTCTGGGTTTCCTATTTCGAAGTGGTCATATACCACATTCCAATCCAACAGTAGGGTCTATGCCTTTTCCTCTTACATGTCAAGGTGGTAACCCCTTTCAGAGTTAGACAAACCCTGCGATTAGTGGGATAGGAGCTAGGAATCAGTTTTTCTACCAACAAGAGAATGTGTTGTATTCCTCAGTTAATTCATTTCAAAGTTTTTCACCCTTTTCTAACGCTTGGAACCCTTATCAGGGGCTGTTAGCTCCTTACAATACTTCGTTAGGGGGTAAATTTACCGGTTAAACTCTAAGTTGGTCAAACTCTGAGTTTTACTGGACCACAAGGATCACTCTTTCGTGCAGTAGGTTCTATAAGTTACTTCGGGCAACCTGGTGCCTTTCAAAATCTAGGTCATTCTTTTCAGACCTATGGGAACCCTGCCCAGTGTGGATGGAATCTCTAAGGTCCTCCATGACTTCCTTTTCTGGCCATGCTTAATCTACCAGACTTGACTAAATTAATGAATGATCCAATTAGGTACAATCCAGCTTGGCCTCCAGTCCCAACTAAAATTCCATCGGATATTCCAAAATTCGAAGGGAAGAATGGTGAAGACCTAGGAGACCATGTGACCACATTCCATTTATGGTGCTCATCGAACTCCCTGATTGATGATTCAGTTAGGTTGAGATTATTTCAGCGCATATTAATGGTTAATGCGACCAAATGGTATATAGAGTTTCCAGGGGGCACTTTTACTTATTTCGATGATTTGGCTAATATTTTCTTAAACCATTTTCATTTGCCTGCCCGTTATGAAGCTGGAACTAAAATTTTGGCCAATTTTCATCAAGACACGACAACTCACATTTCAGGTCATACCCAGGAATGGAGACGGAGAAAGAGGCTTATCAAAGCCGAAATTCCACTAGAGTTCCATATCGAATGGTTTTTAAAATATTTACAACCTGAAATCTCTAAGGATGTTTCTCTTTCTAGTGTTTATTCAGAAAAGCAGGCTATTTTTTGAGCCCAACAATTAGAATTGATATATTCTCAATTTGGGACTCTTTAGAAAATCTTACTTGATGCTCCTAGATCCAAGGTCTATTTAGCCAAACTGAAGCCTGACCCTCACGCTGATGGTATAGTTGGATCAATTGACGTAAATATGATGAACCTTTTGAACCAATTGCAGCAGTTGTCTTTACAAATTTCTTCTTTTAACGAGGTAGCACCATCTACACCTTCACTCTCCCAACCTACCTCCATTAACACTGTTTAGACTTCTAACTCCAAAGGAAATAAACAATCCAATGGGAAGAAGAAGGGATGAGGTAAGAAGAAGAACAAAGAAGGGAAGGATAATGCAAACAAACCCGACAGTGGTGTCGATGAGGGTAGAAATGAGTCTAAAAAGAAGGTTAAATTTCCATGCAAGTTATGCAATGGAGATCATTTGACTCATCTCTGCCCAAAGATTAAGGATGCTTAATGCTTGTTAGTGCAGCAAGGGTCCTTTAGCTCCCAAGTTGTCCTGACTAACCCTTTTCCCCAAGGGCATCAATTACTTGCTGGTGCGAACTCGAATGTTGGTACCTCCGCAGGGAGCAATCAGGAAGGGGAAAATTCCTCGAATGTTTATATGATGAACTCGCATGTCGACATTGCCACACGCACACACATTTATGGTGAAATGGAAACATCTAAGGCAAAATCTGTTCCCGAAACCTTAGACCTACTTCACATTGAGCGACTCTTTGTTGAGTCTATACCTCGGATACTGAAAGGTTCCGCTAAGCACTTGACAATTAACCCTAATGCTAGGGAAGCCCAGAACTACTCGATTGTAGAATATCTATCTCAAAGTCAATGTGCTATGTCTGCATTGGAGGTACTCCAGTCGTGTCCTGATCAAAGTAGTGCTTTTCTTTTTGCAATCGGGGTAGTAGATCCAAAAAATTCTTTAGTGCTCACTTTTGATATGCTCAATGTCAAAAAGAAACTTCCTCATCATATGGCTTTCCAGATAAAGCCTACTTACAGGAAAACCAATATTTTTTGGACAGTTATAGATGAGGGAGCTTCCACATGCATAATGTCTATGTCATGTTGGAAGGCCATTGGATCACCTTCAATGGTTCCGTCATCAACTCTATTAATAGCATTTGATGGTCATTCTCATAGGCCACACAGAATTATCTCGGCTTTTCCTATAAGTTTTGGAGGAAAGGTCGTTAATATTGAGGTAGAAATCGTTGATTCCAACTTGGATTACAACCTCCTATTGGGAAGAAATTGGATTTATGAGATGAATGCCATAGTTTCATCTCTGTTTCGCATCCTTTGTTTTCCTCACGAGGAGAGAATTGTTAAAATTGATCAATTAGATTATTCTTCGGGTGATTCTCGTGCAACTTCGAATTCTACCGTTCCATTGGTGGATAATCCTCGTTAGCCTATAGAGAATTTAGGAGTAGGGATATACTCTTCCTTGATGGTTATATTTGATCTTCCCCCTCCTACAGCTAGAATAAATGCAATTTCATCCTCCAAGGGGCCTTCACGGAAAGAGTTCTTTCGAACTCATTATTTTTCGGACCCTTGAACCTTACCTTCATCTATGATCACATTAGATGGAGGCCAGGTTGGTGGAATGACATTCCCCATGTCTGCAGTAGAGCTTAGTTATCAATCTATCGTTAACTTTGCAGAGAACCATCCCACTCCTTTTTCAGAAGAGGAGTTAGATGGCGAGGTGGCTCTAGCTTGGACCCTTAACTCCACTACTGCTCTGGATTACTTAGATATAGTTTTACCATCGACCTTGGGAAGATTTACATCATCGTTCATATTTTCTTCCTCCTTTGCAAGAAGTTGAATCCAAGTTCTCCAAATTGCTTATTATTGATGTTTGTATAGTGTCAAACCCTTTGGCTCCAACACATTTATCTGTCGAAGGTCGTACGTCGATTAGATCTAGAACTGTACCTATAAACATCTCTAGGAACAAGTCGGCAGAGCCCCCAGATGGGCTCTACCTTAAGGAGTATTTTTCTTAGGTTCCGGCCGAGCAATTGCTTCTTTGTATATATTGTATTTTTGTTCATATTTTGTGGGGAATTTTTTGATATCAATCATTCATCAAGTTAAAAACAAACACAAAAAAATTTGGAACTGTATATATATATCATAAAACTGCCTGTGTATACATAAAGTGTTCAAAAAATAATATACAAAATCCGGAATAATGCCCATAATCATGTCCAGTCTATCTATCAACTCGGCTCAGAATGAGCAGCTAAGAATGTAACTACTGCATTGGCCACACGCTGAAGTATGCGGACCTAGTCCTGTGGTACTCCTACCACACAGTGCTGCAACTCCTTAGGTAGGTCCTCTATGGCTACCATCAGTACCTGGTGAGTCAATCTCACCAAGTTTCTTTGGGCTTCATATAAGACTCTCTCTGTCTCGGCAGCTACCTCTTCAGCCCCTCTTCCATGACGCTTGTTCTGTGGGAATCCATCTAGTCTCATCGGACCCACATCTAGAACATGATCATTATGTTAGTATTTTAGTCCCATCAAAAATATTTCTAACTTCATTTTCATATTTAAAAAAAACAAAAATAAAAATCTTAAAAATTAATAAAAACTTAAAAAATTGTTACCTATGTCTCCCCATGTTGTGTTTGGTGGCAACACCAAGTCTGGATCTCCTCGAAAATCCATGCCAACATAAGGGTAGTCGTCGACTGTGATGATTTGTTGGTACCACCAGGCAAAAGACTCATCATCGAATGTTATCCTTGGCGTGTCCCCGCCTCCAAGGCGTTTCATCAGATCAACCCACCTACCCATCTGTGCATCTCGTGGGCTGCTGATAGAGACATATACCTTGGGATGTAGCCTAGGTACCTTCTCGAAGAAGAAGGAGCATAAAATGGTCCCATATCCAAAGTTTTTAGTTTGACCTTTCTGAATGTAGGTCATCTAGCTCTTCATGTTGGTTAGAAGAGGTGTGAACCAATTAAACACAATGGTTAGGCATTCCACTGCCAGGCTCATCGACATCCATAAAGCTTGATGTAGTGAAGCTGATCTGTTTACCCTGGAAATGGTAAACAACAAAATCCTGAGAGATAAACTATCCATGTGTTTGATTGGAATCTGACTCCCAATCTTTTCCAGGTGCCCAGGATATTATATGTGTACATAGTCTTCTACTGAAAAATTATTCCGTGTCCTACTGGTTGGATGCACAACCTCCCCTCTTCAGGAGAGACCTGTGATAAAGTAGACGTCTTCCACCTCAATCTTGAGAGGCATTTGATCTATCATGAAGGCACCATCCTCCACACTCCAGTAGTGGATCAATAACTCAAGCATGCATGTGTTCAGTTTCATGTTCGGCATTTTGAAGAACTTCAACAAGCCACACCCTCTCAATGCATCTAGTTCAGTTTGGCCATTCATTACCTCATTGTCAATTGTGGTATGCTCTCTCTCTCTCTCCATGTATTGGTAATCCTAAAGAAATGAGTTTCAACCATTAGAATTTGAGTTTGAACTTCAACTCATGTACATGTGGGTTCCCTTCACACACAGTTGCGTGTAGGGCCGTCGACCAACTTGCGTGTATGAAGAGTGGGATATTTTGACAAGAATTCCCATGGTCAAATATTAATTAAAACTTCTAAAATTAATGACAATACATTGCAAGTATGGTTTGAGGGTTACCTAGTAACTTTGGTGCGATTCAGACATTGAATTCTTTAGAGGCAAGTTTGCTTATTTTTTATCTAACGCTTTTTTCCAAATGCAAATGAAAAAATTGTGAGTCTAAAAGTCAATATATAGATTTGAAATTTCAAATTTTTTTCTTAAAACTTGACTTTTTGTTTCATGAATTTTTTGACTCGTGGGCTTGGATTGTCGAGAATGGGTTATTGTTTCAGGGTATTTTGGACACTTCTTTGAGATCCTATTTCAGTCCCATGACTGCTGACCTGTCATGGTAGGTATCGTTCACTTGCTAGCATATAGGTTAGGGAAACCATTTTTTCCATTGCATCTTGCATACTAGCTCCGTTCAGCGATACATTAGCCATAGGGTTGACCCCATCGTGTTTTGGTTAGCAACCCATGTTCACTCACTGATTTTTTAAATCATGATGCGATGGTAAAGCCATCCTTTACATGGGAATTGTAGTTAGAACCTCATGAACATTGGTTGCCCATGTTGTTTTACTAAGTAGGCTTAGGAGTCCTCTTTAGTCCCACCATGACTTGTGTGTTGAAGACAAATTATCCTTTCTTCTACTCTTATTTATGGCCTTATACCCTAGAGGCTCCTTTGTGTTTAATTGTACTACTGCATTGCATTTTGACTATTTGCACCTTTTGGCCTTGAGCCGACTTCACTTGGACTCGTGTTTAAGCCACTTATTTGACCATCTCTTCTGCAAGATCAACCATGCAATCACTTAGCTTCTGTAACTTGAAACACCCTTTGACCCGTGGAAGGAACTTCCCTTCGAGTGTCCTTGACCAGTTTCGCTTCCCCACATTGAGCATATGATTGTTCCCATCCCAGAAACTAGATCATTTGTTTCTCTAACACTTGTTCTTTCCACTGTATTATAGCATTCTTTTATTCTTTTTCCAGCTTAAAGAAAAAGAAAAAAAATTATAATCCAAAAAGAGTAGGAACAGGACAACATTTCCATATATTGTTGGTAGCTAGAGTCAGTCGTGTCGCTCTTAAACAAAGCACTCAAAAGAAAGTATCTCCTCCATTTTGGGTGGGATTTAGTTTGACTTAGGTATGCATTAACCTTGTTATTGAGTCAGTTCTCCTCCGATTGGTTACTTCTTCCAATCATCTGGAGAGTTTTCTCGTGCCTCCTGCATGACAAACTTATACAAAGTTATCATATGCTATCATATAGTCATCACTGAGTCATGCTTTTGTTTAGGGGAAGTAAGCCTAAGTCGACCTCTCTGTGGTGTTTCTTGACCTATTTTTTCATCAGCCATCCCTGGTTGTCAGTGTCATGTTTGTCATCGCATCAGTTATATTGGTCCTCTGCTCGTGTTGGTTTCAAAAGGTCTCCATTGACTTCTTGCTGGCAGGTCTTATCTTTATCGACGATGACATATTGCTATAAGGGCAAGCCTAGAACCGCACCCTGGCCCTATTTTCATTATTGATAGGTCACCTTGTGCTCAGCATCGATCAGTATCATGGGTCTTTGACTGAGTGGTTTCCCTTGTGTTTGACATCAGGTTTCATTATCACACATTGGGATTCGTGCAGTGCCTTGGTTTCCATTTGACCCTATTGGTGGATTCCTCGCCTCTGTGTCAACTTTCATTATTGGTTGGTTCAGAGGGTTTTTGTCATGCACTAGCTACATCTTGTGTATGCTGAAAACATGCTTCAGTTAGGTTACTACATCTTTTTCAGATTCCTTCCACATTATTGGCCTACAAGTTACACTCGCACTAGATTGATGAAGGATGCCTTAATGCCTTCCTTCTAGCAGATCTTTTCCTATTGAATACGACTCATTGCTCTAGGGAAATGATCTAGAGTCCATTTGGTAGTGCCTTGGGGTTTACAGTCATCTGTGGTAGATTCCTTCACTATCGAAAGTGGGAAACCATCATTGTCCCCTGATTGATAGATTCTTCCATGTGTTCGACTTCAGCTCATTCATTCGCACTCGTTAGATTGTACTGGGTACCTTGACTCTCATTATCATTATTGGTGAGTAGTCTTGCATTTGTTAATGGTATACATCAATGATCAGTAATCAAACGATTTCTCACATGGTCAACTTCAGATCATTTATTCCCATTGTGTAGAAATGTACCACGACGGTCGATGAGGACCTCGGGTTGCATCAACATTCTTTGATTCACTTGTCAGTTGCTCCTATTACTACTAGTCAACACCATCCACGTTATATGTTGCAGTCCTTCACAGTGACATCTTATATGTTGGCATCTGAGTTGCGATGTAGTATCATCTTATTCCATCATGTTCATTTGGTACTATTGGGATCAGTGTTTTGACATCAGTGATCAACTTCATCTTTCAGCTTCATTGATCATCTTCGTATATGTGATATTCAGGCATGTACTTGTTCAATCATGATCAAATGATCCATTATGTACTTTCAGTCTTTTATACTTGTATACATAGTGGATTTTCTTCTACTTCATATGCGAACATGCTTTACTTTCTCTAAGCATGGGTATGCCCGCCTCAGACAACTATTTCTTTCTAATCTCTTTTTGATGGCTTGGCAGGCTAAAATCTGGTGAATTCCTTCTTAGTTTTGATGGGTTTCCTTTCCATATACTTAATACATTTCAGCCATCATGTACCCCTTTTGACCTCATATATTAGGGGGCTTCTGTTATAGCTCCAAAGATCACCCTTGGTATTTGTGAAGCTTGTTTTATGGCCTAGAGCAACCCCTCCTTCCAGACTTGGTCCAAATATTTTAAAAACAATGTTTTACCCCTTGTACGCTACTTTTCCCTATGATAAAAGCATGTGCACATGGGTTAGTCAATACCCAACCCACGTATATGTGTTAAAACACTTAAAAAAATTAAATTTCCTTAACTATGGGTAGAGTTCATGGGTTTTACTTGTTGATTACCTCCTAGTGCCCGTGGCCCAACTGTTTCCCAACTAAAAAACTAATTGGGAGAAGTATAAATAGACTTCTATGGGAAGGCCTTAAGGAGGAGAAGAGATAGAATTACTATATTGAGATTATCCCCTAATTGAGTCTGAAGTATCCTTGTGCTTCAAGCACTTCCCCAAGTTCAGGGAACCCTTGGTTCCTTGAGTGTTGATATTCTCCCACTTGCATGAGATATCATGGTATTGGTTATGGAAGGAGGCTATTGAAGACTGGGACTGGATGGATCTGGAGGATGGTTCTACTTGGATCCGAAAAAAGAAGACATAGGTGAATTCTCTCCGTGTTGGTTATAGATTTCTACAATAAAAAGAAACATTGTCTTATTGGGTTGTGTTATATTCTTTCCACATAGTTAACAGGGGGTTTGAGGGGTACTCGTAACCCCACTTTATGGGGTCTGGGGCAGCGCCCTGGAAAATTTTGATTTTGGAGCCTATTTTAGGTTGGGCAGGCCCACCTATGGTTTTGTGCATGATTTTCGCACATGTTTTTTGGACGCGATGGTTTTTCAGTCCATGGTATTGGATGTGATGGTTTTCAGTCCATGGTATTGGATGCGATGGTTTTCGGTCCATGGTATTGGATGCTTCAGCATGTATAAATATGTATTATAACATTGAAAGGAACATAACGAAAAATCAAACTAGTAGTCCTAGTTTTGGGATCCAGTGGGAAAATCTCTATGTATATGTGTTTTATGTGTTATGCTCTTGCATTGTTTATTTTTCTATGTTTTAGAATTTGTATGCATGTAATTTCTGTACGGGGTTAAAACCTACATTTGGTATCAGAGCTGCTTTTGGCTTCAAGGCGATGCCTTTGTTGCTGAGGGGTTTCGCCCAGGCCTGTGGTAGACCCTCTTCAGTGGGAGATCTATGAGATCGATTTTGGTGGTGAAAGAAGATGGCTAGTGGTGGAAAGATAGAGATTGAGAAATTTAATGGTCAAAGTTTTGAGTTGTGGAAACTCAAGATGGAGGATCTATTGGTGGATAAAGATCAATGGAACGCGGTAGATCCAGGTACTAAACCAATGGGAGTGACCAATGAAGAATGGAAGAAGTTGGATCGGAAGGCAAAGAGCACAATACGATTGTGTGTCTCAGATTCAGTATTGCTAAATGTATTAGGGGAAGCTACAAAAAAGGCTTTGTGGGACAAGTTAGGGACTTTGTACCAATCTAGGTCTCTGGTGAATAAACTATTCCTACACGAAAAAGCTGTATAACCTGAGGATGAAAGATGTAGACTCGGTGACAGAGCATCTTAATGCGTTTAATAGTGTGATAAGTCAGTTAGCATATGTTGATATTAAAATTTTAGATGAAGATAAGTGCATCAGTTTGTTGTGTTCTCTACCAGATTCGTGGGATAGTCTATTTATTGCAATAGGTAGCAATGCAACTGCCTTGCATTTTGATGAAATAGTCTCATCCTTGCTGACGGAGGAGATGAGACGGAAAAATATGGAGAGCCAAAATGGTGATGCCTTGTCTGTACAAGGGTGGACCCAGAACAGAAACAAAAATAAGTCATCGAGTGGGAGATCTAAATCTCTAGGAAAAACTGTAAAGGTTGTGTGCTGGAAATGTGGAAAGGAAGGGCACTACAGAAGGGACTTTAAATCTAAAGCTCGTGAAAAAGGAAAGGGATTTGATGAGGATCCTTCTGTAGAGGCGAAAACCACCTCAGATGAAGGTGGGGATGTGTACTTGGATTCTTCAAGTACACATGTAGATCATGAGGCATGGTTGATTGACTCAAGTGCATCCTTTCACTTCACTTCCCATAGAGACTGGTTCTGCAAGTATGAGAAATACGATGGTGGTGATGTCTTCTTAGGGGATGATAGGAAGGCTAGAATCATTTGTCGTGGAAAGGTAAAGTTGAAGTTGCAAGGTGGAAGGGTTAGAACACTTCTGGGTGTTCTGTATATTCCTGCATTGGCCAGAAATATGATTTATGTAAGCAAGCTGGATGATGCAGGTGTAAAAACAGTGTTCGAGAAGGATACCTGCAAAATGGTTCGGGAAGCACTGGTATTGATGCGTGGAATTCGAATTGGAACTTTGTGCAAGCTGCAAGGTAGCACTGTTATTGATGGGTGCAATAGTTCTGTGGTTCCTAAAAGTGGAGTAGAAAATCTAGTGGTCTCTAGAGAGAAGACCATGTTGTGGCATTAAAGGCTTGGACATATTAGAGAGAAGGGCCTTCAAATACTTCATCGTAAAGGTATGGTAGAAGGTATGAGTAATAGCTCTCTAGGTTTTGATTTCTGTGAAAATTGTGTATATGGGAAGCAAAATCGAGTGAGTTTCCCCTCTGGTAGTAAGAGGGCGAAACAGATATTAGAGCTTGTGCACAATGATGTGTTTGGACCTGTGAAGTTCCATCACTAGGTAAGTTTGTGTACTATGTATCATTTATAGATGACTTCTCAAGGAATACATGGATATATTTCCTTAAGAAGAAAACTAAAGTCTTTGACAATTTTAACGAATTTAAGGCTCTCGTGGAAAATCAGACAAAGAAGAAGATAAAGGTGTTGAGGACAGATAATGGTGGAGAATTTTGCAGCAAGGAATTTGAAGAATTCTGTAAGACGTGTGGTATAGCATGGTAGAAGACCACTCCATATAAACCCCAGCAAAATGGAGTTGCAAAAAGAATGAACAAGACGTTGATGGAAAGGGCATGAAGCATGCTCAATGGTGCCGGGTTAGGACAAGAATTCTGGGCAGAGGTGGTGGATACTGCATGTTACTTAGTCAACAGGTCACCTTCATCAGTATTGGAGGATAAGACTCCACAAGAGGTATGGACTGGCAAGAAACCCTCTCTTTCACATTTGAGGGTATTTGGATGTGATGCATATGTACATGTTCTAAAGGAGAAACGAACCAAGTTGGATAGTAAATTTGAAAAGTGCATCTTTATTGGGTATAAGGATGGTTTAAAGGGTTATAAGCTTTGGAACCCAGTCAAATGGAAGGTTGTGTACAGTCGAGATGTGGTGTTTAGAGAGGTGAAA
>APFE030924281.1:57437-78997 GCA_000404065.3 Pinus taeda
ATGGTTTTCGGTCCATGGTATTGGATGCGATGGTTTTTGGTCCATGGTATTGGATGCTTCGGCATGTATAAATATGTATTATAACATTGAAAGGAACATAATGAAAAATCAAGCTGGTAGTCCTGGTTTTGGGATCCATTGGGAAAATCTCTGTGTATATGTGTTTTATGTGTTATGCTCTTGCATTGTTTATTTTTCTATGTTTTAGAATTCGTATGTAGGTAATTTCTGTATGGGGTTAAAATCTATATGTCTTGTTCCTAATATTAACTTTGTTTATGCATCAGATACTATTTTAATTCATGTATGAATGTCATTTTTATTTACAACTAATCATCTTGCTTATATGATATAAAGTTGATTTCACTAAAATGCTTTATCTATATGCTGTTATGTATGTTTAGATTGGTTGATTTGCAGATTCGAAGATCATCAGGAGTTGCAGAGGGTCTGGACCCTGCTGTAACTACCCAAATGAAGGACATCTGGGTATGGTCACTATCACATAGTTTTTTTATATAAGCATGTTACCTGAGTTATATGAGTGTTTCTTACTATAGTTTTCTCTTGCTCTGTTGGGGTTTCAACCCAAAGCCCTAGGGTGCTTATTCCTGTAACAACTGTGCCACCATCTATGATTTCCTTAATAACATATGGTCCCATCCGATGCAATAAACTGAGAAACTCTCGGTGGTGGTCCCTAATCAATATAATTGAGCTGATCCTGCTCTATTACTGCGGTCTTTCTATCAAGAAAGTCCTTCTTTATTCCTTCCTCAAGCTTCTTGACTTCCGCTTCTACCATGGTAATTTTCTCCCTCAACCAAACTTTTTCATTCATGAGTTCTTAGAGCCTAAGATCACCCTACTGGGTCTCTTCATCGAGTCCCAAACATTCGTCTTCGAGCTCTTCCAACAGTGCGAGACTTTCTTCCAGGGCTCCGCAGTTGGTTACCCCTGCGAGCGCCACTATGCACGGACTAGACATGATAGACTCTATAGGTATTATAGCTTCTACTCCATCGACCAACTGAAAAGGTGTCTATACGGGTACACGCAGGTCCCAATCATTTCGCTGTGCATTGCATACCTTGTTCAGTGCATTGTACACCTTATGAAATGCTTTCGTGTGGATAACCTTATTCATGATTGTTCTTTCCACATACTGCCTATCCAATATTAAGAGCCAACTGCACATCTGTCCCCCCAACACATAATTATTGACAATACCTCTCAGCGCGAGGTTCATGTGCATCTGCGTAGGTTGTTTTCAACATGCCGACATCCACCTGGCTAGATGTGCATGCGGATTATCCTGCCCATTGTATTTATCTGTCAATCACAATCTAGGCTTCCCAAACTGTGTGTGCATCATCCTTCTACATTCACGCCAGTCATCAAAGCTCCCTTTGTGCATACCCCACCACCTCATGGGCATAGCGTGCAATACCCAATTCAAAGCCTAGAAGCGTTGCTTTTTTGACACTTCTCTTTCAAATCTATCCAAGAAGGTATCTACCTCACTTAGCCAATCATAAGTAGGCAGGTCCCTTACTTTTATCGATACACAACGCAACAACCTTGTCATCATATTACAATCAGTGTAGTCACCTCATGTAACCAGTTTTGCCATCGCTCCATTTCCTCATCCAAATCCGAAGTACAGGATCTCTCGAACTCCCATGAAGGTAGTCCATCCATAGTGCGATTCACCCAGTCCTGGTTTCACACTGTTATCTTATATATGCAATCAAAATCATCATCGCTTTCATAGTCACGCACCAGCTCTATATAGAGCAATCCTTCAGCAAGGTCTAGAGGTATAACTATGCGTAGTGAATTCTTTTCAAAAATCATGTTTCACTTCTTTATATTAATCACCCTATTCATGTCAGTGGCCCAATCAATTCCTAAGAGCGTAGGGTAGGGATTGTTGCCATCAATAATCCCTATCACTTCAAACTCTGCCAGTGCGCTTGCTCCCTCAATATCCATAGTGAGTCCCTGCAATCACCCCATGGGTATTATCTTCTGCTGGTTCACCATTCACAACTGAATAGGAGACCATTGTAGCATAGGTCTCCCCATTCACTCAAATGTTTGCTTCGGCAGAACATTTACATCCGACCCTAAATCTAGTATTACTTGGTCCATTTCGTATTCTCCAATCTGCGTGGTTAGCCTCATTTCTCTTCCCATCCTCATCTTATGCTTTCCAATCTTCTAGACTATGTGCAGTTCTCCTGGCGCAGTCCCAGTGCATCTCTTAATGAGTCCCTATAATCCCTTTACAACCTTACTATCACAGAGTAACTTCATGCATGTTTCGAGGAACATCGTGAGCATAGATGGATCCATCTCCAGCTCTGGTTTATCCTTACTTCTTGAAGTGGAGGCATCATTGAAGCTCTTCTTAGCTTCCATGAAGGTTTCCCAAGTGCGCTCCAAATCAAACTCCGCTTCTTTTGCTAGAGCTTTGCAAACCCAAGTACTATCTTCGAGCTTTTTGCCTTTGTCATCTCCCCTCAGGATTCAACTTTAGAGCACAATGTACACATTAGGATCTTCCTCGTGTGGCTTAGACCTCATCATCTATAGGTTTTGAGTCAGGGGAGGTGGTAGCGCTCCTTTGTCGCATATCCTAACTATCAGCTAGGACAATATTCCGTCTCATGATCAAACAAAGTATAATACATACATGGTGCGTTGGGTTCATACAATCGCGGGCATAATGTCCTATCCCTTCGCAATTATAGCATATCAGCTGTCCACGAGCTCTTCCAAGTCCTCCTCCACCTCGGCCTCATTTGTGCCCCTGAAATCTTGTTCGTGCCACTCCTGCATTCGGGTCTAGGGGCCACGATTCGGCCTAAACTCTATAGGTGGGAGTTATATCCATCGTTAACTCACAACATCTACACGTGTGCTCATCATGTCCCACCGACCTACAAAAATTACAGAACAATTGTTGCAAATTATGTGTGTACTTCTGTAACAAATGGAAGCTGTCCATAGCATGCTTTCCCCCTATTTGACAAATCACGCACCACAAAGTAGGCACTACGCTAGGTCCCGATTGTGCTTCCAGCCTTAACAACATTGGTCCTCCTCCCACGAGGTAATTTTCGAACACCTAGCAGTGGTCCTTATCATGACCCTGACCCTTTCATTTTATGCACCACACCTCTTCACGCACTTATGGTCGAGTTGTTTTGTCCTGTTTCAGACTCTGCATCTCAAGGCATAAGTTTTTCAACTGCACGTGGATCTACTGAACTCCCAAGTTAGGATCCTGCATCGAGGTCTCATGCAGCCTCATCGCAATCTCTAAGGCCTCTGCCTAAGTTGTTAACTTTTGCTACGATATCGCACTCCTTAAATGTGGCGTTAACGATGCTACAAACCATTCACGATGTTGTCCATCCGTCAGATTCATATTAGCTTCGTGAATCATACACTTCAACCTCTGATCCAACTCCCAAGGAGTCTCACCTAGTAGCATCGTGATTTTTTTGAATCTAATGATTGACTGTGCTTTAGACTTCACCCTGCTAAATTCTCTATTTAGCACTGCTTGGATATCCATGATCCCCGCATTTGGATTATCATTGGAGTGCTTAATATACCAAGTCAATGTGTGGTCTTGTAGGGAACTAACCAGTGTGAATTTCTTTATATTGTCATATTTAAATCCCTACACTTCCCATACAGCTTTTATTAGAAACCAAAATTGGTTCGGATCCTCATTTTCCAATCCTTTGAACACAGACAACTTTATCGTGCTTGCCATATTTTCCAATCCTTTGAACACAGACAACTTTATCGTGCTTGCCATATTGACTCGCGATAGTGGTGGAGGCGGTATGGTGAAGATGGAGGTGAAGGTAGTGAAGCTAGTGGAGGTGTGGGTAGGTGTGGTATTCGCGGAATTCTTTGCCTTATCATATGGATCACACTTTGCAACGAGACCTTCACAAGTTTTTCCCCGTCCCCTCATGGAGGTGAAATCAAGGGGCTAGTTTCTGGTCCCTTATTTCCTTCATTCCTATAAGTTTTTCCACTTCATGTAGCCCCGAACATCAAGGTAATTTCTTAATCGTCTTTTCTTACAATAACATTTTAATCAAAGTATTTAGAGACTTTACGTACTTACCTCACAGTCCCTTGAGAAAGTATCGCTTTCCCTCATTGTAGCTAACTAAGGTGTCAACCGCGAACTCAGTAATGAATCCTCCTATAATTCGATCGAGCTAGTGATCAATAGCACACGTGATCTTATCCTCTGATGCTTTCAACCTTCACACTAACTGTGGGGTCCACACAATAGGATTGTCAAGTTTCCACCTTCCTTGGCTATCTGCTAGCTTCGTGATCCACTCGTACGGATCAGTAGGAAAAGATAAAAAGAATATCTCATGGATTTCTGTGTACAGATAGCAATCTAACCACTCTTCTTTTGTCAGTCATGGGTTCTTCTTCTCCTATGCTGCAAGCTCGTAAATCCTCCTGTCCAACCAACCTTCAATTTCCTTCTTAGTTGGATTCCAATGATACAACATTAGACATCTCTATGCATATTTCGGTCCTCGAAACGGAACCATTTGTTGGCTTAAGGGTGCTTGACCCAGGTTTGGAGTTAATTATCTAAGCAAATCCCTACACTTCTGGCCCTTTCAGCATCAGCCAGCGGTGCATGGATTGAAGTCTCACCTAAAGCAATATGGGGGGATGCTAGAACCAAGTGTCCACACCTTGGAGATGCATGAGGGGTTTATTTAGTCCAACTGTCCCTACCTTCATGTAGATTAATTCGAGCATTGTCCTGACATGTAAGACCTTTGCGATCTATTAGGATCACCTTTCACGTAGCCCTAACTAGGGGCTGAGATGCTTTCGTGCTGCTAGGGCAGCTATCTCTGCTATTTCCCCAAGTTACACTGTGTATCTTACTTATCTTCTTACAATTGTTAGTTAATTTCACGTAAACAGATACCTTATCTCACATTTACTTAATCAACACAATCAGATATGTTCGCGCACCATAAAGACAACAAAAATGCAAATTATACCCAATATATTCGATACAAAAGATAAGAAATAAATACATAGAATTTCGGTAAAACTTCTCTTTATTAATGCTTCAACGATTACAGACTCGACTCGCCCTGCGCACTTAGCTGCAGGGGTCCGCACACTCAGCTACAGAGCCTTCTCCTACTCTATGACTCAAATACTCGACTCTACACTTCAGAAAAGACTCAATTCTTCATCATTCCTTCATTTTCTATTCTCCTTCTATTATCTCCCAACTACTTAGAGCCTTGCTCTATTTATACAATCCCATGGTCCATGGTCCATGGGTAGATATCTAAAGCCGACATTACATTACAAAATTGAGGGTGAACAACCCTATGACTCATTTACAACTTCGTGCTCCATGCCCACAAAATGTGGAGTATTTACATCGGATTTACAACTTCTAACCAAAAACTGGGCTTTAAGCCCCAAAACTTCCCTTGGGGGATCCCACACCCAACAAATTCTCTCAATTAGGGTAAAATTCTCCTTTCTACATTGGTAATCAAACTTCTTCTATATCAAAGAAGGTTGGTTTGAGAAATCTTAGTGGTTTATCACCAGCTCAGTAGTGACAAAGAATGGACCCATTGCATTTGCTTGTGTATATAGCACTGTCACCTCCAAGTTTGTATGAACCCTAAATTGATAAAGTAAAGTTGGTAGCCCAGGAGTTGCAGCATTCTTTTTGTAATATTGGTGCTCATCACTTTTTGGCATCATTGCTAGGGAGGATCCTTAGTAGATGTGTTTTCTTATTTATTTTTTCCATTTCTTATCTCTTTCATTATGCTATTTACTTCATTTTTGCAAAAGTAATTGTAAGTTGATTTGCTTTCCTTTCCATTCTTCAAGTGAGATTTGATTCAACAGTTTCAATTCAGTTTGTTATTTCAATTCTGCAATTAGTCTCAAATCTTGAAAAACAATAAAAAACAAAAACACTTCTTTCATGCCTCGTAGGAATAGGGATAGCTTAGGAAAATTTCTACCAGAATACCCCCACCACTTCAAACAACCAACCTTGCCTCTTCTTCGGTGGTTGTGAATTGGAGGACCCCTTAGATGAACAACCAGAGATTTTTGAAGAGCCAACAAGAGGAGAAGAAGAAGGATAACCCATTCCAACTGACCTAATGGCTGAAAATAGAAATGACAGAGGATATAGAGAAATAATTGAGGGTGATTTTCCCATTAGAGAAACTAATGGGGATGCCAATATGAAAAACATAAGCCCCTCTGCTCTTCCTCACTTCCATGTCCTGACCTCAGAAGATCCAGATACTTTCTTGTTTGAGTTTGTTGTCATATGTCGAACTTATTATTGCACCACTAATGATTAGAAGTTGAAATTATTCCATCCACTCTTAAGGATGCAGCGCTACGCTGGTTGATGAGTTTAACTAGGGATAACATCACCACCTGGGCTCAGATGCAACAAGCCTTCAACAATGGTATTGGGACTACTGTAGGTCCAAAGACACTATAGAGGAAATTTTTAGAATGAACTTAGGGCATGATGAGTCCTTAAACGATTATGAGGAAATATTTCGGCTTAGCTACAAAAGGGTCAGGTGCACACTTGATCCTGAGTCACTAAAGCTAGTCCTACTCTAGGGGGCCAGGGAAGATCTTCTGGATACCCTAAACTTGCTAGCAGGAGGGGACATATACTAGCTACCCTATGACGATATCAAGACTATCTTTAAGAAACATTCTAGGGCAACTAGGAAAAAGGGTAGGGGTAGTCAACCAATGGCCAACCCATCCTCTTCCAACACATCCATAAAAGGTGAAATTGGAAATATGTTAGAAGATTTCAAGAGTAAAAAGTTGCAAACCCTTTCCATACAGATGGACACTATGCACATCAAGAGAAAGCAGGAGGAAGCAGAGAGAGCATTAGCCATCTTCTACTCCAGATGCTCAGGGAGGAACCCTAGGAATGAATGTCCATTAAACCTTATATAAATTTGCTCAGTCTATGAAGAAAACCACTCCATAGACAAGTGCCCTTCTCTACCTAAACTAAAATCTATGTATCAGGGAATTGAAGGGGTGACTGCACAACTCTACTACATAAATCAAAGGAGGCCTCATGGGCCTCGACCGTACCAACAGGGCATGCAAGGGTCATCCTATGCATATTATAACCCTAACCAAAACATGCCCATTCCCTCTTGGGCCCCCCATGCTCATCCCTCCTGGTCTACACGTTCTCCTTTGTCTTTTGCACCTCAGTACTATTCCCATTTGACCAACTAGCCATTTCAGCCTTATACTCCTCCACAGCCTCAGTGGAATACACCACCCTAGGGGTGGAGGCCCCTATACAATAATGCTCTAGCTTTATTTCCTTCACCTCCTACTCAGCCATAACTTTTACACCTTGCTCCACCTAAAAAACCTTAGATGCCTAACCAACCAAATCTGAACCCGAACAATAGACATGCACAACAAGTATACAATGGAGAGACATCCTACCCTATTTATGTGGTGGAAATTCAGAAAATCAACCTGAGGCCTCGAAGAGTACTCCCAGACATCTAACCTCCATCTCCATGAAGGGAGAGTGAGGGGGAAGGAGAGGAAATTATGCCTAGAGTGAATCCACAACCCTTTCCTAAAATATTAAATCATCCAGTCCAACCTACCCTAGAAGAGAATGAACTTCTCGGTGAATTGAAAACTCTATGTGTCAATATTCCACTTCTCCAAGCCATTAAGGATGTACCTATTTACAACAAACTGATTAAATAGAAGTGTTTTAAGCGTCCAAGGAGGCGAAAAAGAGACACCCCTACCATTAATGTCATTGGGAAGTTTTTCGACTTAATGTTGGGGCGGGTAGTTTGGCCAAAGTATTTAGACCCTGGAAGCCCTCTAGTAGATGTGCACATCAATGGCACCATTGTCCCACACACCTTGATTGATCTTGCGGATGCCATTAACGTAATGACTAAGGACACCATGCTCAAGCTAGATCTCCAAGGTTCATTAAGAAAGACCACGACAGTCTTGTAGCTTGCAGACCGATCCACAATAGCCCCTGAGGCGATTGTTGAAGATGTGATGGTTTCCATTGACTCCTGGGAGTACCCTGCAGACTTCCTAGTTCTTCTTCCGAAGGCCAAGATTAATGGTTATCCTCTCATACTTGGGAGGCCTTGGTTAGCCACTGTCAATGCCTACATCAACTGTATGGATGGAAACATGACTATAAAAAATGGGCATCTATCCAAGAAGTTGATCTTGTACCCTCCTTCTCAGTGATATTTAGAACATGATTTACCTTTATGGTTGGAAGAGGAGGAAGAAGATGAGGTTTACTCAGCCCAACTCTATACCCTAGAAACTGCGATCGGAGGAGGACAACCTGATGAAGATGATTTGATTGAACACATCCTCCAAAATCTTATTCCCAACACCTTGTCCTTAGAGGAATTTGTAAAGGAAACCAAGAGAAACTATCAGATTGATCTATGCTTAGCTGATTCAAACCTTACTCGTGTCCAGACAATATAATCCAGCCCCGAAAGAACTTTGAAAATCAACCCCTCTTTTTGTACGCCAAGAAGAAGAGTTGTGCAACATGTTAAGGGAACATTTGGATGCCTTTGCTTGAAGTTACAAAGAAATGAAGGGAGTGCTCCCCTCGGTGTGTAATCACCACATTTATATCAAATAAGGTTGCAAAATAGTGTGACAACCCTAAAGGAGAATGAATCCAACTCAAGGATATAGTGAAAGAAGAATTGCAAAAGCTACTGGATGCAGGATTCATTTACCCTATCTCGGACAGTGAGTGGGTGTCTCCTTTGGCATTGGTTCCAAAGAAAAATGGGAAGTGGAGGATTTGTGTTGATTGCAGAGAATTGAACAAAGCAACAAAGAAGGACCATTTCCCTCTACCTTTCATTGACCAAGTGTTAGATGGGCTGGCAGGGAAAAGGTCCTTCTCTTTCTTAGATGGGTTCAACGGACACAATCAAATCCAGATTAGCCTAGAGGACTAGGATAAAAACAAATTCACCTATCCTTGGGGTAATTTCACTTATATGGTCCTTCATTTTGGCCTATGCAATGCCCCTACCACTTTCTAGAGGGTAGTCCTGAGTATCTTTGCTGAGCTAGTCTATGATGCAGTGGAAATTTATATGGATGACTTTACACATTATGGGTGTGATTTCTAAGAGGCCTCTCCAACTTGTGTAACGTGTTGAACAAATTCATTGAAATGAACCTATCCCTTAGTCCTGAAAAATGTGAGTTCTTGATGACTGCAAGGACTATTCTAGGTCACTCAATATCCCAGAAAGGACTGCAGGTAGACCCAAATAAGATAGTCATCATCCAAAGGGTCCCAACTCCACAAAAAAAGAGAGATGTCAGAAGTTTTATAGGTTTAGTTGGATACGATAGGAGATTTATAAAAGACTTCATTAAGTTAGCTTCTCCTCTTTTTGGGTTATTGGCCAAGGACTCTGAATTTGTATGGTCAGAAATTTGTCAAGAAGCCTTGGATACCCTAAAGGACAAGTTGACTACTGCACCTATTCTCCGAGGCACAAATTGGGCTCTTCCTTTCCATATACATGTTGATTCCTCTCACAAAGCCATGAACACTTATTCTCCATTTCATTTCCCTCTCCATGGTTTGTTGACATAGGAAATTACTTGGTTTCTTCACAGTTTCCACAAAATTTGTCCTCTAAGGAAAAGAGAAATATTGTAAGGAAGAGCACCCCATTCACTTGGATTGGGGGAAACCTCCTCAAACTAGGCCCAGATCAAATTATGAGAAGATGTCTTAGGGAGGAGGAAGTCTTTGACATCCTTCTGGCCTATCATGATGGGCCTTGTGGAGGTCACTTTCCATCCAAAAGAACAACATTCAAGGTACTACAAGGTGGTTATTACTAACCCACTCTTCACTAAGATGTGAGAAGGGATACTAGTCAGTGTGATTGGTGCCAAAGGATGGGGAAACCTACACCAAGGGATGAAATGTCTCTGCAACCTCAAGTGACTTTCGAGCCATTTGACAAGTGGGGCATGGATTTCATTGGACCCATTGACCTTCCATCCAGGAAAAAGCAGTACATCATTGTGTGCACTGACTATTTAACCAAGTGGGTTGAAGCCAAGTCCATCAAAGCAACAATAGAAGAAAAAGTGGTTGAATTCTTAAGGGAAAATGTATTTTATAAGTTTGGGTACCCTAGAGAATTGGTCACTTATCAGGGCAATCAATTTACATCTCACATGATTGATAATTTTTTAAGCAACATAAGATCAAGCACATAACATCCACTCCTTACCACCCACAAGCTAATGGGAAAGTGGAGGTAACCAAAAAAGCACTAGAAGGCATTATGACCAAGGTGATTAGCAATGACAGGAAGGATTGGGCAGATAGATTAGTTGAGGCCACTTGGGCCTACAATACCACCTAGAAGAACACCACTGGATTCACTCCTTATGAGCTGGTCTATGGGAAGAAAGCCCTGTTGTCCTTTTAATTTGAATACAGCACCTTAAGAATGGTAGCACAAATCGATCTAGAACTCACCAGGGCACAAAAAGAAACATTTAGGATGCAGGCCCTCCTGCACATAGAAGTGACTCAAGTTCAAAGGAAAATTTGGCATGACAAGAATATAAAGGAAAAGTGATTTCAAGAAGGTGATTGGGCTTTTTTGTATGATTCTAGGTACAAGGATTTTAAAGGCAAGTTAAGGAATAGATGGTTAGGGCCTTATGTGATACAAAAATGTCATGATAATGGTTTGGTACAGATAAGAACCATTGATGTAGAGGCTATCCCTTTACTTGTCAATGGGTATAGATTGAAGGTCTACAAGAAGCCCTTGTAAAATCAAGAATTCATCAATGGAATCAGCAAGACAGTGATGGTGGTGGAGTAAGTCTTAGCTTCCACCCCATCAAGTCCCTGAAAAAAAGAGGAAAAAGAAAAAAAACGAAAAAATAAAGAGACTCAGGTGAAAACCTCCATGAGGCACCTAAATCCCACTGTTGGGTTGAAAACCTCTTGAGGCGGCCAAATGGTGTTGAAAAAAGAGAAAAAATAAAAATATCTCTGGGTGAAAACCTTTTTTGAGGTACCCAAGGCAAGCAACTTGGATGAAAACCTCCTTTGAGGGAGACTAGTTGTTTTCTAAAAAAAAGAGAAGAAAAAATGAAGAAAAAGAGAAAAGGTAAAAAATAAATAAAATTGAAAATGTTGTTTGAAAGTCAGCAAGAAGAGGATAAGCACAGCTCAAGAGGAACAAAATGACCTATAAAATCCATATTTAAATCCCTCCATCTCATATTCTTCATTATTCATCCATTCTTCCATTTATGAACTCCTCCAACTCAGTTTACACAGGCTTTGTGTTTTCTACAGGATTCCTTGTAATCCTATAGTATTCCCTATAAACCTATAGGAGTTTCCTGTAGGAATTATATTGGCCTTCAAATCCCCAGAAAAGTGACCCTAGAGCAAGGGGATGAAAATCTTGTGGCTAAAAAAATAAAAAATATTCACTCCACCACATCATCGCCATGCTTTTCATCACCATGTTGCCCCAACATCCATCCAATGAGTCAATTAAAAAAAATAAATATAGTTTTCAAAGAAAAAAACAAATAGAAGAGGGAGAAAAGGAGGATAGAGGGACAACACTTGAAGGCCAAAACTCTCACCTACTATTCACTACAAACCTTCTCTAGTCATGTCAACAACCCTCATGCTCCAGAAGTGAGAAAAAGTCTGAAAGTTTAGGGGAAAGTTAGCTATAGGACATCCTGTAGGTTTCCTGTAGGAAATCCTGTAGCAACCTATCCCACAAAGGAAACTTCATAGGTTTGCAACCATCTTCAGCATAAATATTCCAAGGTTGAGGAAGCTCCTCCAGAGCTCAACAGCAACAACAAGATCACCAACATCAATCTCCAACACCTCCATATCAAAAGAATCCAATACAAAGAAGGATATGCAACAAATAAATAACACAGAGACATCACTCTCTAGTATGCATCATCATCAAATCATCTTACCCACAAGTATGTCATTTTACTCATGCTCTCTCGTTAGTATGATATGATAAAAACTGTAGGATTATGTGAGAGTTGGTTTTATAAGCAAAGGTGGCTAGTTAACTTGGCCACCTTCAGCCAGTTGACAAGGAGAAAATAGTTAGACCACTCCACATGTGGTAGAAGTCAAATCAGAAGAAAAAGGAGATAAGGCCAAAAATGGTTAAGTTACGGAGGAACGAAGTGGGAGATGATTAAGAGGTAAGGTGGAATGATGGATTGATAGTGGGACCAACGGTCCAAAATGAGGTGCTCATACTTAGACAACCAACACACCATCCCACATGATCATCCATATATGGAAATAAAACACTAATTTCCATACAAAGAGAGCATTATTAATCTCGATAATTCATCAAAAATAGGTTCCTCTTGGCATTCTTGAAGTAGCACTTACAGGAGACAATTAGCATTTGCAACGCATGAGACCTACAGGATCCTATAGGAAATCCTAGAGGATCCTACAAGAAAAGCTACAGGATACAAAGTAGTCAATCTACAAGATTTTTAGTGGGCACTAAGGGAGGAGAAAGAAAAGGTTGTCCTCAACTGAACGTAACAAGTGAGGTAGGAGCTATACCTTCCATGTTTTCTAGTTAAAAGAAGAAAACATCCTCAATTTTATTAAGGAAATTGCAGACTAGGAAAATTGTATTGCAAAGTTAACATTCAAACCTCTCTCACCTACCAGACTTCTTGAATTGTATCCATACAAGCCTCCACAATTACCATGGAAAGATGACAAGAGGTTTTAACAAGAAATAACCCACAAACACAGTAAGGATGCACCAGCACCCCCCTGTAGTAGAAATTCACAGGGCACCAATGGTGGGGTTCTTTGAGAAGATGAGAGGATACGATGATGATGTGGCTAGAGACTTTGCTTTCTCACTCATACCCCTCACTAGGACCCATGCCATTGCTTTGGTGAAAGGCCTATCAATAGTAATCACCCCTGAAGCTATACGCAAAATCACTACACTCCCTTTAGGGTTACCTTGGAGAAAATAAGACAAGGGTAACAACACCCTTGCAAAGAAGAAATTATTTTTGGAAGGGGATAAGCCAATGGAGGACAAAAATAGGGTCAGAAGAGAAATAATTCCTTACCCTTGGAATGAAGTTAGTTACCACCTCATTAAATACATATCATGTGAAGGGAGATACAGTGTCGTGTATGGATACCACTTCAGACTCCTCCAAGAACTGATATTTGGAGAAAACACACCTCCTAAAAATAGATTGTGTATCCCCTATTTTCTTTTTCAATCAATGATAGACATGAGAATCAAAGTGCAGGAGCAAAAACCTCAACAAATAGCCCATCATGGGTTGATCAAACTCATCCTAGAGGATTCTCTGCAAAACCTAAGACTCCCTCTTACATGGAAAACCTTCAGAGACATGCATGCAGGGGGAGAAATTCAAGATCTTGAATATGACAAAATCCCCACTGCTAGTGAGAAGGGAGAAGAAATAGAGGAGGAGAAAGAAGAAGAAATAGAGGAGGAGAATGAAGAAGAGACAGAAGAAGAAACAAAAGAAGAGATACATGGGCATAGAGAGGAAATAAAGGAAGGTGGAGAGAAAGACAAGGATGAGATAGAGAATGGAAAAGAGGGGACAGAATAGAAGGAATAACAAAGGTCTATAGTTCAAGACAAAGAAGGGGACGAATCACCAAGGGTATCTCCAGAACCCACTGAGAAAGAGGCAACAACTTCTCTTACTGCCCTAAGTACACCTATCAAGTCAAAAGGGAAGAGACAAAGACAAACCCCACTATACGTCAGGACAAGAAAGAACACAAGGATTAGGCAAGGAAGACCTCAAACCCCCACAAAAACTCCAATTGTCATTGAGGATTCACCAAAGAAGCAAGAAAAGGAAACCCCTCTAGAGAAAAGTCAAGGAGAAGGATCATCAAGACAAGACTCTCCAAAATCTCCCATCACTTATGTTAGGATGCCTGTCACAAGGTCACCCTCATCAAAAGGAAAAGGTCTCCTACAAGAGACACAGGCAGACCTATAGGAAGCAAAGGCCATCCTACAAGAAACCCTGTCAAACCTACATGATGTACAGAAAAGGGACCAAGAAGGTATCACTCCACAAGAAACAAAGGAAGAAGAGTAAGAACGAAGGGAACCTAGTCCATAGCCCAAATTCAACTCCTACTACAGATTCATTGAAGGAGGTAGGGTAATCCCAAAATCCTTTTCCATCCCCTTATTCTTTGAACTTGAAAAAGAGAGGGAAAGGAAACAAAAGTGGATGCAAATTGCCAAATAAAACAGAGTGGAGGATGTAGACCACATGGAGGAGAAATTGAAGGAGATGGGTAGAGAATTGAGCATCATAAGGGACAGAGAGGCAATGATGAAAGCTTAGTTAGAAGCAAAGAATTCATGGCTAAGGGGAAGCCTACAAGAAAGGGAAAGCTAGTTGGCAACTATGGCCAGTTTATCCTTGGAGGCAATCTAGTGTAGGATGCCAGCAAAGTCTTATGCCTTGTATCTCAAGGAAAAATGACTACATTCCAAATGAAAACTTTAGCACAGAGAGGCACTATGCCCTTCCAAGACTATAGAAAATTCATTGATCTATGTGATCAAAGCACCTTAGAAGATAAAGAAAAAATGCTCATAAAAACTCCCTCAGCTTGTGCAAAAGATGCTCCCCATGTGGTGGCGGTCATGGTGGTCCCCTCTCTGTTGGATCCTCACTTTCTCCTCCACCAAGCTCCAAATCCCCCTCATCCTCTTGGTCACTATCTAAGAAGACCTCAATGTAATAAGCCTTGCCCTCTGTGCATCGATGGCCTTGGTTCCCATGACTCTTGACGTGTAAAACATAACTTCCTCCTCCTGATGTCCCTCCCGGTCTCATCATCTAACTGTCCGGACCCTTGGGCTTTTCTCTACCTTGTGGGTGCCTTAGTGTCACTTCCCTTCTGTGGGTAGGGGGTGCATGGAGGAAAGGGTTCATGGGTCTTGTGGATGTCCCCCTCCAAATCTCTTGTACATGTCACAACCTCCAAAAGGGTATATGATCTACGTGACTTCACTAGTCCTCGCACTGGTTCTGTGAATCCCTCCAAAAATGTGTATACTCTCCTCACATCTGACATATCTGGCACCATGACTGATACCCTCAGGAATTCTAAAATATAATGATCTAGATGTCCTGTCTGCCTAATCTGGGTCAACTTCCTGAAGTGGGCCACTGTATCACTCCGATCAAAATTGTCCACTACTCTTTGTGTGAGGCCCTCATAGGAGGTCACACTGGCATGCCCTTGAGTGGAAAAGGCATTAAACCACCAATCATGTGCCTCCCCATCCAAATGAAGTGTGGCCATATTGATGGCTTCTATGTTTGTTATTCTGTTGAGCTGGAAGTATGTTTCTAGCTTCTCCACCCAAGCACGTGTTGTTTACTTAGTGGTGCCATTATAGGTGGGAAAATACATCTTCCCAATGGTGTGGTGTAGCTCATAATTATGCATAGCATGGCTTCCATAACCCTTCACCTTCTCATTCTATTTGAGATGGAAGTAATCTCTAAAAGATAGAGCCTCTCTGAAATCTACTCCCATGGACTCCCACTCCCTGAAATTCTCTTCCATCAATGATGGATCCTCTCCTCCACCTGTTTCACCTTGTGCCAAAGGTAGGAAGGAAGGTAAAGTGGCTCGAGTTGGCTCACTTGAGGATGGACACTGTCTAGTAGGTGAAAGATGATCAAGATGTTGAGAGGCCCCTAAATTTTATCCAAATATGAACTCTCTATGAGTTCTCCACTCCCGGTCCTTCATCTTGATCTCATCTAACATCTCCTTCTGCCCCTTTGCCAAATCACTCAAGGCCTTCAAGAGACCGTGGAGGAAATTTATTCCCTGCTCTTCGGATCCCCCATATTTTCTGCTACTACTGTCTTACAACAATCCTATGTGTCTGGAGTAATCTCCAACTCTCTCTCCTTGCTTTCAATACCTTTGCCTCATGTAAGTAATATTTTTTCAATCCTCCTCACTCATAGGAAAGTCCCCCCATTATTGAGCCAGATTCTAAGCTTTGATACCATTGTAATGCTCCAAACTTAAATAAACAGTGACATGCAAATCAAAAACGATTTACAACACATAAATTTTTAACAATCAATAAATTCTCATAAAAACTCCAGAAGTAAAACCGACTGAGCCATTTTATTAGTCAATGGAGCAAGTCCAATAGTATGGAGGAATCCACCTCAGCTTGCCTCAATAGCAAGGTGACAAAACCTAGGTGATGAGACAATGATCTCAAATATAGGAAATGATCTAATGCTTTGCACTACCCAGAAAACTACACTTCTAGATGGAATGGAACTGCAAGAAACTTCACCTCCACTACTCATAAAATGCTACAAAATCAGCCCCAAGCTCCTTGACCAAAACCCACAAAAACCTAGAAAGCATTTGGTCTGAATCCAATCTCCCAAATTCGTCCACTAATATGCCTTACACCCTCCAAACTACTCAAGAATACAACCTGCAAGGAATACTAGCAAAATCCTCCAATAAAGCTCAGGAAATGTATAAATCGCCTCCACAAATGCTTCCCTTAGCTCCCCCAGAAAAGACCAGCCGCAAAGATTGATACTCTACCTCCCACGTGTGCATAAAATGTTGCCTTCGCGCTGGCCTAGGAAGTGAAAAAGTGACACTGAAGAGGAGCACTCCAACTCCAAAAATCTCCAAAATGGCAGCAAAATTCCTATGCCTCTTCTCCGGAAATTCTCCTGGCCAAAAATCCTCTACAAGATGCCACAAATAAACTCGCCCTTCCTTCACGTGTCCTTTGAAAATGCACACCACCTAGAGATGAGTGCAACTTCTGGAAACCTCAATGAGATCCTCCTTTGCAAGAATGAAGATAAAACTCTCTAGGGTGGTACTCAATGTCCCGCGAAGAAATGGTGAGATCTTTGCTTGAAGAAATCTTGCTAAACATCAAGCGACTCGGCTAAGTAGCTCAAGCAACAAAAGAGGAATTCGATATGCCAAAAGATGAATGAAATGAGGAGAGCTTCCTTCTTTATATAAATTTCATGGAGAAATTTTCCCTCCATTTTCCTTCCATCGTGGGTCCCTCACTTAACCAATGACTTCTCCTTCATGAAAATTGAACTAGGGAATGCATATTCTCCTAGTGTGGGTGGCCCCCGCGTATAACTTAACCACATCAAATTAATCACATCAAAATAACTTATGCTAAGCCTAACCTCCTAATAAAATCAAATGGGCCTCGTCACCTCCAAAATTGGCCCCAAAACTTAATAATTAATCTTGTTCCAAATTAATTTAGGAATGGATATGACATAGAGAAACTGAATGAGCATGAATAAAACTATCTGACGCATGATCTTGAGCTAGCGACGATCATACATTCATTGAATATGTGGAGGAACTAATGGGCCTCCAAATTAGACATAAATTAAGGCCCATCTCACCAGCTTTCAGCACATTAAACCTCTCTTTTTGCATTAGATTATGTATTTTTAACTTTAATATGTTCATTAGGAAGGTTTATGGATAATTGTATATTTGTTCCTAATATTATTTATTTTTGTGGAATATTATGAGAATATTGGGAAGATTATGGAGATTTGGAGGAGGAAATAATCTAAGGACCTGCTCCCTACTATAGGAGGATCAATGTTAAATAATAAATCAACAATATATTCTAGAATTATAGCACAGATTTTAGAGCTCCAATGATTAAGAAAATCTAGGAATGTGTTCCCTGCCATTTAATACATATTCCTAGTATTGGGAACCAGATCCACAAATCAAGGGATTTTGGTGGGGAAAGATTCCTCCTTTCATGGGGTATATTTCCTAATCATTTTGTATAAGTACCAAGTCGATTTTTCCTCTAGGGGTGGATTTTGATTAGTCTTTTTGTGGAGAGAACTCGTATTTGTGCAACTCCACTTTCATTTTATGCAGGGATGTAATTGTATGGATGAAAATAATGAAGATTGGTGTTTAGCTTCTAAATATTGGTCTCCTTCATATGACTCTAAGTTTCCTTAGGCTTGGCCATCCAAGGAGCCTCAGATCCCTTTTGTATCATTTACTTTTCTTCCTTTCACTTCTTATTCACATGCATCTCTTATTATTGTCCTTTTCCTATTTATGCATTTATTATTAATGGTTTCTTGTTGTAGGATTTGGTTAAATGGTTGAAGTAAGTTATTTTTCAGGATCACGAGCATCATTTCATCATTGGAACAATTTGGAAGTTCATAGTAATCGTTGAGCTACTTGGATTAGCTTTCTTATTCCCAAATCTAGATTTCTGGAAGTCCCTTATGGAAAACAACAATATATTTATGCTATTTTTTAGATCATTCTAACGAGATTCAATAGAGTTGATTACAATTGCATTAGATCACAAAAGAATTCTAGTTAATAAAAAAAATTACCTCATTTCATTTTCACTTGATTAGGTAAGGCATTTGATAGATTTACTCGCTGACTAGTTCTTGAGTTTCTAGATTTCAGACTAGTAACTTTCTGCTATTTTTTAGCATGGGTTAATAGAGGTATTTTTGAGTGATTCCACTTGGAATGGAGAACTAAGACATCCTAGGCAATAAAAAATTTATCCTATCCAATTTGGATTTGATTTTCTTGGCCATTAGGTGAATTATATTTTCTTGCAGTAAAACTGTTGTTCCCTGTAGTACTCTTCCAGCGTGTATATACTAGCCCAAATTTTCTCAAAAAGATTGTTTTTGGTCCCTTAGGGTTGATTCCTGACCCCTAGGAATCAATGATTAATAAATACTAAAGACCACTTAGGACTTTCCTCTTTACCCATGCAAAACATTTCAATGATTTGGGATAATGGAGAAATTTATTAAATAGATAATACAATGATGATTGCCACATCCAATGAACTTTGTTAATGGATCTAAACTCTTTGAAATGTAATGGTTGACATTTAGTTCCTCATCTTTACTTTATGAAATTAGAATAGGTTTCTTTCCTTGCATTTTCTTTCTTGCAATAGGTTTAAGGTTTTCATTTCGAGCATTTCATTTTCTGCAATTAGTTTACGATTTGATTTTATTACATTCACTCCATTACATCATGACAGCAAAGGAAGGACACATTGTATGATGCACATATAGTGTCGATACCTATTAAGTTTGTACAAACCTTGGGTTGATAATTAAAATTGATATCCTTGGGAGTTGCAACATTCTTGTTTCAATACCGAGGCTCATCACTTTTTGGCGCCATTGCCAGGGACGTGTCAAAGAATGCATTGTTTTCTTCTGTAGTTAATTCATTTTTTTTACTTTCTACAAAAAGAAAATTGCATTGCATTAGCATTCTTATGCAAAAAAGAAAAACAAATATTTCTCCAACACAAATCCCCCCATTTGGATCACATGGTGTAGTAAGAGCCACATCACCATTCTTTTTTGCAGGTAGAAGAAGAAGAGGTGACCAATAGGGTAGGAGAAATGGATGGATATGATGATACTGAGGAAGATCCTCTCAGTTTTCCCATTCAAGATAATGATCGTAGTGTGCACATGAAGAACAACCCTCCATATTTTCTTCCAAAATCTCATGGTCTAACCTGAGAGGATCCGGAAACATTTCTCTTTGAATTTGAAATCCTTTGTAGATCTTATTGCTACTTACTAAACACTTAAAAAATGAGATTGTTTCTGGGAACATTGAATGATAGAGCTCTTAAATGGTTCATGAGTTTAAGTACTAATTCAATAAGATCATGGAGTGAGATGGAAAAGATATTTCTAGAAAAATATTAGGATCATGATATTAAAGAAGAAATCTTTAGAATGAATAAAAAAGAAGATGAGATTCTAGAGGATCTAATAGAGAGGTTCATGTATAACGTTAAGAGGGAAAAAATACATCATTTAGGGTATGACACACTAAAAAATCTCTTACTTAGAACAATTAGGGACGAGTGGATTAATCTCCTTGATCTCATGAGTAGAGGTGACGTATACCAATTATCATTTGAATAAATTTGTAACATGCAAACACATATCAAGAGGAAGGGAAAGAGTAATTCAATCAACATCAAGATTGGTAAGTCAAGCTAAACTTGGAAATTTTATTGATAACTTTAATAGATAAGTTCTTAGCAATCAAAGTGAACAAGTATAAATGTTAAGAATACAAAATGAGAAAAATAGATGATGATATTTGTGTTGTCCATGTAGAATCACATGATGTTAAATATTTCCCCTCATTATCAAGGTTGAAGGAAGTTTACCAAGAGGACAATGAAGCAAGTCAATTTTGAATGCAACTATGTTATGTAGCTCCAAGAGAACCATGGCAACCTATTCAACCTAATATGATGCAAGAGCCTAATTCAAAATTTCAAGCTAATGCACATCCATATCAAATTAATTGTAACACACCCTTTCCTTGGCAGCCTTGGCCATCTCAATCCCAAAACCAATATGGGCAACAAGGTTGGTGAGGAACGTATGGGAGCCATCCACAATATCCTCAATATCTTGCATACTCAACTCCATGTTATCCCTACCATCCACCTCCACCACAACCACAACCTCAACCACATCCATCTCAAATATTCATTCCCACTCATTTACCTATACCACCATTTCCAAACCCACACAATGAATTAGCTCAACTCACTTACAATGCTAAGGTTCAATACTTCCAAATATATCCTCTTGATCTCAATGGTATTCATCTCAACTCAGGAAGAATATTACAAAAAAGAGATTATATTGATGTCATTGAAGGGAAACATGCAGTAAAATAAGATTCAAAAGAGAAGACCAAAGAGTCATGGGTTGCACTTGATGAAGAGCGGACATCAAAATTGCAAATTGAGAAAGTTCCCTTATGGTTACCACCAAATCCTCCATGTTGGAGAGGTAAATCCCCTCTACGGATAGAGGCGATCCCTACTAGCCCAGAACGGGTCTAGCAACAATCAAACAATGCTACCACGCAAGTCCCTAATTGCAAATAAAAGGTAGGTGATGAAGACCTACTTGGATTCCAATGATATTGTTCGTAGAAGAGACGTCGCCCTCGCTCCTTTGCTTTGGCCGGTCACAATCCTCCACGATCTCCGTGAATGGACACTTGCACACAAAAAGAACAACACAAGCACAAGCGTGAAATCTAATAAATGCAATTATACATTAGTCAGAAAGGATATAACTCAACATCAATCATTACAAAGACAATGAGAGTGGAACCATAATGATAGTCATCTATTATTAATAATCAACAAAGGAGAATACAACCATAGTTCTGACGTCAAGTCCTCCTTTGGCTGGGTGCTCAGCTACACAAGTCTTGCAAA